>JAZAYU010000016.1:9127109-9186208 GCA_038501625.1 Corbicula japonica
CAAACACAAATGCCCCCCCTGACGTGCAAGTGATATCTATTAGCATTGAATTTAAATTTTTGGAAATTTAGAGACTTTTGTAAGCTTTAGCAATGAAGGGTACCAGTCATGAAAGCAATTTACAAGACGGTGGAACTCCTATATATCAATAACCAGGTCATCCAATGAGAGGATTACATTTACCTCGACAAACATAAGCGCGTGTAGATTAACCTAGTCTAACACAAAGGATTTTATTGTAATTTAAATCAAATATTCGCTATTGGCGGTGATATAGTAGCTCTAGTGTTATGTCAATTCCGGTAATGTGCAGGCTTTAGTGACCATCCATACGAAACCAAAGCATTTAATAAACACAAGGGAGTGATAATCAGTGCCTATTTATGACACGGCATATATTGAAATAGTTTAAAATTAATGTTATGGATCATTAATATATATCTTTACTTGAAATTGTCATGGGGAAAAATAATCACAACTTTACACTGAGAAGTATTTTATTTTATTATACAAATAAACATAAAAACGTTGTCTAGTTATTGATCGAACAAGGTTTTTTGTTGTCAAGGCCACCGTGACCTTGACCTTTGACCTACTGACCCCAAAACCAATAGGGGTCTTCTACTGGTCACGACCAACTTCCACACCAAATATGAGGTCTGTATCACAAAGCGTTGTCTAGTTATTGATCGGACAACGTTTTTGTATGCAAAGGCCACTGTGACCTTGACCTTTGACCTACTGATCCTAAAATCAATAGGGTTCTTCTACTGGTCATGACCAACCTCTACACCAAATATGAGGACTGTATCACAAAGCGTTGTCTAGTTATTGATCGGAAAACGTTTTTGTATGCAAAGGCCACTGTGACCTTGACCTTTGACCTACTGATCCTAAAATCAATAGGGTTCTTCTACTGGTCATGACCAACCTCCACACCAAATATGAGGACTGTATCACAAAGCGTTGTCTAGTTATTGATCGGACAAGGTTTTTGTGGTCAAGGCCACTGTGACCTTGACCTTTGACCTACTGACCCCAAAATCAATAGGGGTCTTCTACTGGTCATGACCAACCTCCACACCAAATATGAGGACTGTATCACAAAGCGTTGTCTAGTTATTGATCGGACAAGGTTTTTGTGGTCAAGGCCACTGTGACCTTGACCTTTGACCTACTGACCCCAAAATCAATAGGGGTCTTCTACTGGTCATGACCAACCTCCACACCAAATATGAGGACTGTACCACAAAGCGTTGTCTAGTTATTGATCGGAAAACGTTTTTGTATGCAAAGGCCACTGTGACCTTGACCTTTGACCTACTGACCCCAAAATCAATAGGGGTCTTCTACTGGTCATGACCAACCTCCACACCAAATATGAGGACTGTATCACAAAGCGTTGTCTAGTTATTGATCGGACAAGGTTTTTGTGGTCAAGGCCACTGTGACCTTGACCTTTGACCTACTGACCCCAAAATCAATAGGGGTCTTCTACTGGTCATGACCAACCTCCACACCAAATATGAGGACTGTATCACAAAGCGTTGTCTAGTTATTGATCGGACAAGGTTTTTGTGGTCAAGGCCACTGTGACCTTGACCTTTGACCTACTGACCCCAAAATCAATAGGGGTCTTCTACTGGTCATGACCAACCTCCACACCAAATATGAGGACTGTATCACAAAGCGTTGTCTAGTTATTGATCGGACAAGGTTTTTGTGGTCAAGGCCACTGTGACCTTGACCTTTGACCTACTGACCCCAAAATCAATAGGGGTCTTCTACTGGTCATGACCAACCTCCACACCAAATATAAGGACTGTATCACAAAGCGTTGTCTAGTTATTGATCGGACAAGATGTGGTCTACGGACCGACATACCGACCGACATACCGACCGACATACCGACCGACCGACCGACCGACATGTGCAAAGCAATATACCCCCGCTTCTTCGAAGGGGGGCATAATAAGGGGCCAGGCAACATTTACTGTTTACAAAAATAAATATGAGTCATAGCTTTCTGAACGTATAAAATCAAAACGACCAATTTGCTGAATCTGACATTAGATGTAGAATTGGTGGCACAACATGGTTCAACCATAGAATTTAAATTTATAGAGATTGTTACATTTCATGCTTGTTCCAAGCACATGCTAAACCCTTCACTCCATACACGTGTTTTATTGCATGTGGACCAGTGTAGATCCAGACCACCAGGCACATCTGTGCCATATGATCAGGATCGGCACACCTGTGCCCAAGGTTATAAAACTGAGCATGGAAACCAGTCTCAAATCTCAAGCATCTGATTGGCTGAAATGGCGACTGGTCACCATTTCAGCCAATCAGATGCTTGAGTTTTGAGACTGGTTTCCAATCTCAGCTTTATAACCTTCAGCCCTGAATAAGTGAATAATTGTTTTACTCACGTAATTAAGTGAGCAAATTGAGACAATCTATGTAAAGAACAGTAATTGTTATATACTAAGACACATTCAAACATGCTGAAATACAGTAAAGGTCAAGATTTCTCATGGCCAATTAAATTGTTTTATGCTAGGGCACACTTTAAAATGTAAGCAGCTAAATATGTCCATGCTTGAATTATTAATAAACAAAAATGTTTTGAATACATAGCTGCTTCAAGGGGCAAGCCATACATTTTACTTCTGTAAGGCGGGAAGTGTTTTAAGGCAAATTTTAAGCCTTACCTCCATAAGAAAAATTCAATTTTATTTTGTAAATACTTTTGTGTTTCATTCAAAGTTTTATTTTTATCAATGGCCCGATTTAAGTTTAGGTATAACACTGAAAATTTCCTAAAAACTTCTTTGTTTTTGTGAGTCTGACAGCATCAGAACAGCTACACAGCCAACATTTACAAGTTAACACTTTCCTCCATATATAGGCATTTTTACGTATCATACATGCCAGGTATAAAAAAATAATTAAGTGAGACTGGTGACATTTTTAAGTGAGATTTGAGCAAAAATATTTGTGACTAAAATCTTTATGCCACATTTATTTTAAAATGTCCACTGAAAATTCATACTATTCATGCTAAGTGCATTTACTGACTAGGCATTTAATTATGAAGAAAGTCTAGTGTTGCATTTGCTTAAAAATTATTCTTGTAGCTTTACAGAAAGGAGAGAGAAGGGCCCAAAAGTTTGACAAATTGTGTTTATAAACATTGGATTAATGCATCAACATGCCAATTAAAACCAAAACTCTTGAAAATTAACACCTTCAAAGTTTTGCCCTTAGCCGTTTACCCAACCATAGCCGAAAACTGTAACACTTGCATTGAAATTGAACCCCAACTGAGTCATAAAGATGACTGAGTAAACATATCAATTAATAAGAAAAGATAATTGAATAACACCTTATCAATGTTAATACATTGCCCCAGGGTAATTGAAGCAGATGAAATAAACAAAATGTCATAATTTCCAATAAATCACTGTCAAGCGCTTTCATTTCGAATTCGGCGATCCTCGGACTTATTGGAGACATTGAAAATTTGCCCTGCAGATGACAATTTTTTTTTAAAAAGAAATTATCAAAAATGCGTGAGTTTTTTGTTTTTATCTGTTAGACCGTGAGGGTGGGTGAAATTCCGTGAGTTTTTACCTCACGGCGTGAGACTTGGCATGTATGACGTATGTGCGACCAGTGTAGATCCAGATTTGCCGGCACATCCATGCCGTCTGGTCTGCACTAGTTGCATTTTGGTCAGAAATAACCTGATGTATAAAAAAGCGAACAGTTTAGATCCTGATCAGAATTCATGGATGTGCCAGCTGATCTGCATCTAAACTGTTTGCACATGCAATAAGGTGTACTTCTGGAGGAAAGGGTTAACAAGATATAAACAAAGTCTTGTCTCAACAGACATGCAGTTTGTCAGTTTTAATGCTTTTCTTCACTCTTCACCTCTAGATTCATTAGGTTATTTCTGATCAAGATGTGACTAGTCACTAGTGCAGTTCCAGATCAGACTGTATGAATGTGTCAGCTGATCTGGATCTAAACTGGTGGCACAAGTGTACATAAAGTAAATATGGAGTTAAGGGTTTAATGCTGTATTTACTTAAACCCTTTCAAATTGTCAGTTAATAATAAACACTTTTTAGAAGAGAATAGGAGAGTTGAAGCAATAATTACTGCTTTTATCTTGGTATGAATAACACTAGTATAAAGCAGACTTGAAGGCCACTGGGCTTTGTATTCTCATTCCTTTGCTTCATATAATTATATGGGTGGGCTAACAGTGTAGACCTGATTACCCAGCACATCTTTGTTGTTTCATCTAGACTTACATTTTAGCTTTTATCTAGACTGTTCACTTTTGCATTCATGAGGTTTTTCCTGACTTAAAAGCAAACAGTGGATGTCCAGATTAGATGGCACTGTTCGCTCATATAATACGAGGCATATTCATGGTGAAAAGGGTTGCAACAATTTATCAGTTCAATCCTCAATGATTTCTATTCCATAATCTTTTTTCAGTATATATCTTTTTAATTATTAAATGAATTTCATTTTTAGATATTTTTTCTTCGAGTTCTTTTCAGTTGTATGAACTCAATATAAAGCAAAACATTTATAACAAGTTTGTAGTGAAAAAATAATTTTGACATTCAGTATTGGCTAGTATTGTAAACAAGCTGGAGATGTTTATAAAATAATCTGAACAACCTTAAATAAGCTATAGTTGATACTCAACCAAAAAAAAATCTATTTGCACAATATTAAAAAGTTGGGTTATTTTTTAAACAAACATTGTATTTGTTTTGGCTTCTTTTTCCACAGGAATTTGAAATTCCCAAGTTTGATGTGTTTCATGTCAGTGTGTTGACAATGAGTTCAATTAAGGATTGAATCCATATTTGATGGTTTTCATTTGGGTAAGGAAAACAGCTGCGTTTTTCAAAGTCTGTGAAGCCCAGCTGTTTTTCTTATCCAAATGAAAACGATCAAATATTGATTCAATCTTTATATTTATGCACATAAATACTTTGATTAATACAGAAATTATGAGAAGAAAATTCATGATAAAACTGCTTTTTCAAAAATGCAGTTGGAACAGCCACGTTGATGACAAAGTGAATTATGGCACGCTTTTTCACAGCACCTTGTGGCAAAACATGCGCTTTCAGCAATGTCACAAGTCAAAACATTGAGCAATGTCCAATAAATTGTAAACTGTTCTACTATAGCCACGCCTTTTTTTAAGTAATATGTAACACTATTTACCATCAAATATTATGATTCATTAGATGAATAAGCCTTCATTGAGAGAACAAAGTTGAAGGAACGAAGTTAAGTGTAAATATAGCATCATGAAGCTAATAATAAAAAAATTAATAATTATCAAACATAAAAGGAAATATATCCAAACCAGAATTCTTCAGTCAGACATGCCCCTCCCACCACCTGACCTGTACTTACCTGTTCTAGAGAATGGTCTTGGCCTGATATGATCCTCTTACAACTTGATCTGTATTTAGGCAACAGAAAATTAATTCCTAGATTCTCATCCAAATTTTGGGAAAAAATTGGGCGAGTGGGCGGGTTTTATTTTTTATTCATCATTCTCACTGTTTCTATTGATGCTTGTGTAGTGCAAATATAAATAAGCGTCTAGCTGACTATGAATTGCCGCTTCACACTTAAATGTTTCATACTGCATTTTTGTACTCTACTGATTCGTACACGTAATGTAAATTTTGAAGTACGCATTTTTTTTTCAAAATAAAAAACTTTCGGGCTGAGAAATTTTCGAGGGGCGTGCAGGGATAAGAATCTAGAAATTAATTTTCTTTTGCCTAACCTATGAATGAAAATTTCTATGTTTGACATGCCTCTCCCATTACTTAGTCTTCCTGCACTAACCATCCTGCTGGAGAAAATTTTCTATACTCAGCAAAAATAAAAAGTATCCACTTTCCTATCTTAAATTTTTTAAAATTTGAAAACGAAAACTGAGAATTCACTATGTGGACAACTTTGCATTTCGGTTTTCATTGCAAAAAGAAAAGGCGTTCTTGAAAATCTGCAGCCACAACTTAGTTATCTTTCCCTTTGTTGTAATGAGGGTTCCAGGAAAATGTCAGTAATTCTTTGAAGTATTCACATTGGTTTGAATTAAATCAATCTTTCCACCTCTTGTGATCAATAAAATCACAAAATATTCATCAATAAAACAACTAGTCCTCGATAAACTACGCTAGAAAGTCTAACCTTTTCCAATTACCTCCCTTTAAATTGAATATGAAGTGTTTTGTAATCCATTATTAATTGTTATAAGACTGGCCGTTGCTTAGGTCTTGGTGTGGAAGATTATGTTTATAAACAATTGAAATTAAAAACAAATGAGATTAACCAATTAAACACCATTCAAAGCGTACCTGATTAAATGAAAATATGTTAATAAGAATATAAGCATAAAAAGTGGATACTTTTTATTTTTGTTCAGTATATGTTTGATATGTCCCTTTCACCACCCGCGTTTTATGCCCCTCCCATCACATTCTGTACTTAACTGTTCAAGAGAAATTTTTGGGTTTCATTTGCCCCTCCCACCATTTATTCTGTACAGGTAAATTACCTGTTGGAGAGAATTTTCTAGGTCTGATATGCCCCTCCCACCACTTTATCTGGACGGCCCTTCCAGTGTCGTCCTCACTGTCCCTCTGTGATATCCGGCATATAAAGTAGCGATAGTAGTGGCAGTTCACTCCTTCCAGGTTGATAGTTTTACTCCATATATCCCTGAAAAGTTGCACAAAATTAGCTCACTAGAAAAGATCATCATAGGCATGTACAATGAAATCAAAACAAAACTTGAGAGAAAAATGTCATTTTATGTCACATAACGAGGTCAAATTAGCAAAAAAACAAAAGGAGTGTTTTCTGAAAAAATGAAGTTTGTTGAGTAAAAGTTGAAAAATTCAAGCAATCTGCCAATTATTTTTAAAGTTATGGATGTTTTAAGATAACAACCTTTGCAGTCATTTATAATGATGTTTGTGAAATACTAAATAACACTTTTACTGACGTGATTATACCATTATTTTTATTAAGTATCTGGACTGGAGGTTATAAAGCTGAGATTGGAAACCAGTCTCAAATCTCAAGCATCTGATTGGCTGAATGGCAACTGGTTGCAACTTCAGCCAATCAGATGCTTGAGATTTGAGACTGGTTACAATGCTCAGTTTACTAACCTTGGGCATGATTTTGCAATGATGCACAATTACTTGAAGTTATTTTTCTTTGAAACATTACCAACTAATAATCAATTTATTTCAATGCAGTATGATCCGGATCTAACCAGTTTGCCAATGGTTAAACCCTATATCCCATGGAGTAAGACTTAAGCGTTACTGTTGCATTGCATTTTCTGCTTAAAATGAAAACTATTTTTGGCGACTTGATGCTCAACATTAAAGAAAATAAAATATTATGACAGATTTATCCACTTTGTAAACCTAACATTACTGGCCATTTTCATGACAATTTTGAATTGCCAGACAACTCAATGTATTAAAAGAGCATTACCAGAGACAAAATTAGTAGAATAATTATGAGTCTATCACTTCTGTTTTGGAAATAAATATGGTCATTCACCTGTCATTATAACCACCATAGCATCCAGACATTCTTGGAGAATATAAACCTGCTTTATTTCATAAATCAAACATGACATGAGCTAGAAATTGATAGCAATGAACTATCTGAAAAATTGTTCCGCTTTATGCTTTTACGTCATATGCTGGAAGACAACAGTCAGTTGAGCACGTAGCTGTAATGGCAACAATTAATAGGTTAGTGATTTTCACAGAATAACACCATGTATTTAAGAGAAAGTGAACAAGATTATCATGGAGAGAGCCCAAGTATATCATGGACAGTGATAAAGTATATCATGGACAGTGAACAAGTATATCATGGACAGTGACCAAGTATATCATGGACAGTGACCAAGTATATCATGGACAGTGACCAAGTATATCATGGACAGTGAATAAGTATATCATGGACAGTGACCAAGTATATCATGGACAGTGACCAAGTATATCATGGACAGTGAATAAGTATATCATGGACAGTGAATAAGTATATCATGGACAGTGACCAAGTATATCATGGACAGTGAATAAGTATATCATGGACAGTGACCAAGTATATCATGGACAGTGAATAAGTATATCATGAACAGTGACCAAGTATATCATGGACAGTGAACAAGTATATCATTGACAGTGAATAAGTATATCATGAACAGTGACCAAGTATATCATGGACAGTGACCAAGTATATCATTGACAGTGAATAAGTATATCATGGACATTGACCAAGTATATCATGGACAGTGAACAAGTATATCATGGACAGTGAAAAAGTATATCATGATAAGTGAACAAGTATATAATGGACAGTAACAAGTATATCAAGGACAGTGAATAAGTATATCATGGACAGTGACCAAGTATATCATGGACAGTGAACAAGTATATAATGGACAGTGAATAAGTATATCATGGACAGTGACCAAGTATATCATGGACAGTGAAAAAGTATATCATGGACAGTGAACAAGTATATCATGGACAGTGAACAAGTATATCATGGACAGTGAATAAGTATATCATGGACAGTGAATAAGTATATCATGGACAGTGAACAAGTATATCATCATGGACAGTGAATAAGTATATCATGGACAGTGAACAAGTATATCAAGGACAGTGAATAAGTATATCATGGACAGTGGCCAAGTATATCATGGACAGTGAACAAGTATATCATGAACAGTGACCAAGTATATCATTGACAGTGAATAAGTATATCATGGACAGTGAACAAGTATATCAAGGACAGTGAACAAGTATATCATGGACAGTGGCCAAGTATATCAAGGACAGTGAACAAGTATATCATGAACAGTGACCAAGTATATCATTGACAGTGAACAAGTATATCATGGACAGTGACCAAGTATATCATGGAAAGTGACCAAGTATATCATGGACAGTGAACAAGTATATCATGAACAGTGAACAAGTATATCATGGACAGTGAACAAGTATATCATGGACAGTGACCAAGTATATCATGGACAGTGACCAAGTATATCATGGACAGTGAACAAGTATATCATGGACAGTGAACAAGTATATCATGGACAGTGAATAAGTATATCATGGACAGTGAACAAGTATATCATGGACAGTGAACAAGTATATCATGAACAGTGAACAAGTATATCATGGACAGTGACCAAGTATATCATGGACAGTGACCAAGTATATCATGGACAGTGATAAAGTATATCATGGACAGTGAACAAGTATATCATGGACAGTGAACAAGTATATCATGGACAGTGAACAAGTATATCATGGACAGTGAACAAGTATATCATGGACAGTGACCAAGTATATCATGGACAGTGACCAAGTATATCATGGACAGTGATAAAGTATATCATGGACAGTAACAAGTATATCATGGACAGTGAACAAGTATATAATGGACAGTGAACAAGTATATCATGGACAGTGAACAAGTATATCATGGACAGTGAACAAGTATATCATGAACAGTGAACAAGTATATCAAGGACAGTGACCAAGTATATCATGGACAGTGACCAAGTATATCATGGACAGTGACCAAGTATATCACACACAGTGACCAAGGATATCATGGACAGTGACAAAGTTTATCATCTACAGTGACCAAATATATCATCAACGATGACCTAGCATATTATGGAATTTGTTCACCACCAAGTATATCATAGCGAGTGAGAAAGAATGGACAATGAACAAGTATATTATGGACAATAACCAAGAATATTATGGGAAAAGACCAAGTATATCATGGACAGTGACCAAAAATATCAACAAGAGTCACCCTATTTATCATGGATAGTGATAGAGTATATCATTCATTTATAGCGACCAAGTATATCATTGACAGTGACCAAGTATATCATGGACAGTGACCAAGTATATCATGGACAGTGACCAAGTATATCATGGACAGTGACAACGTATATCATACAGTGTCAGAACAGACCAACAGGAAGTTTGATCTGCAATCAGGCTACATGTTTTTGCAGAATTTAACAAAGATATTTGAGAACTCAAGACCCTACCACCTTGGAATGGTCTAGCATTTTGCCACTGGTGGGGTGGGGCTCACAACATTTGACTGTGTATATGGGTAGGAGCATAGTCTGATAAGGGTCTATACTGTCTGCTCAGTCAGCGAATTGTTAATCTGATGTTTCACATGCAGGAAACAGAAGGAGATAAGTTAGTATCAGGGGCTCCACTAGCTGCTGAATCTCAAGGGTCATTGTGTCCATTTTCAAGGGATTCACTCAATTTTAAGCCTAAAATACCCCTAATTAAAGGAAAAAATGCCCCATCAGCTAAAACCCTGGGGGTCAAAATAAGGCATTTTGGAAATTTCAAGGGTCATCTCCCAGGTCAAATGAAACCCATGTAGTAAAGCACAAATATTGGCTAATCCACACCAATGACATTGTGAAATCATGTGGGACCTACCCATCTTCTGAGGCTTCCTCAAACGGCACGTCTTTTTCTGATGGTACATGTTTGTTTGTCTGTCTGTTCATGATAACAGCATGATGTGGATCCCACTGTCCAAGCTTCGGGCAATCTCCAACTATACACACTGTCTCCCCGGGCCGAGTCTTGGCTCTCACCCTGGAAACAAACAGTGTGAAGTCATTTTGTTTAAAGCAAAAAAACTTACAGTAAATAGAAATTTTTTTTCAAAATATCAGTGAACAACAAACTGTTCAAATACAGGTCTTAAACTGCTCAAAATACACTGTATAGAAACATGTTTAAAACTAGAATGTGTTTTAGGACACTGATGCCCCCACTGCTGCATAAACATTTGTTATAACAATGGGCCATAACTCTGGTAAAAATGGTCACAGGAAAAAATCCTTTCTTTACCATCATCTACACATCCTGCTTGATCGTCAGTCTGTGCAAGTTCGAAAGAAATCCACCTCATAATTTATGAGGAGTTGATGCCATTAGATTTGGGAGACGTACAGAAGGATATACATACATAAAGATATATGGACAAGTGCAACTCTATATGCCTCCCACTTCATGGGGGCATAAAAAAACAGTAAAGAGCAAAATTATTAAAAGCAACAGTGACTGGGTCTAATGCTCAAAGCACTAATTTTCATAATTAAAAATGTTTTCATATTCTACATTATCATACATGTTGGTGGTCAGGGTTGAAGGTTATAAAGATAAGATTGGAAACCAGTCTCAAATCTCAAGCTCTGATTGGCCAGTCGCCATTTCAGCCAATCAGATGCTTGAGATTTGAGACTGGTTTCCATGCTCAGTTTTATAACCTTGGGCACAGATCTGATTGTTCTTAACTTAAATATTTTTTTTGATTTTAAACTTTTATCATTTTGGAGACATTTCACAAATAGAAATAATGGAAATGTGAATTAAACCTACCATTATTATACATACTGCAATCAGACGTACAAACACAAAACAAGGCTTTTGGAGAAACAGTGGTCTAGGGATAGGGTGTCAGACTCCAGATCCGGAGACTGCAGGTTTGAATCCCGCCAGGGATGAGATTTGTCTGCAGTTTCCTCAATCCATGTTCGGCGCGAGTACTGGTTGGTAACCCAGAAAGCAGTCATCAAGCTTGATTAATATAAGTTGGAATAACTTGTTTCACAATTGATGTAAAATAAATAAGTTTAAACTAAAACAAGGCTTCATTGGACATTTAATGATTTATAGTGACATTGATTGTTTACCTGAACTTCACCTCACATGACATAGAGAGCATCATCTTGAAGGTTCGTGAGGAGAGAACCACTGTTGTCTTGGTGCCCAGCAAGTTTGTTGAAAATTTATACCAGTGACTTAATATACATCTTTGTCATAAAACTGCTGAGCTCATTGTGCCATCTGAAATGAGACAATGCAACATACAGATGTATTTTGTGTGTTACTTTTTATTTCAGGGATCTTAAGATCCAGATCAGCCAGCTCATCTGTGCCATCTGATCAGGATCTAAGCTGCTTGCCTTTTAACTTATTTAGTTATTTCTGACCAAGATGTGACATGTGTAGATCCAGACAAGACTGCACGGCTGTTGTCAGCTGATCTGGAATAAAGTAATAAATACGAGAACGGAAAGTCAAAGCTACCAAGCAAATATCTTGTGGACAACCAAGTAATTTTAGGATTTGTCTTGCCCTGTACCAGGGTAAGTGACATGCCATGGCAACACTGGTGCAGTATGGCATCCATCTGAAGTGATCCTTCTTATTTCAAGAAAACCTGAACAAGTTGAAATGTGTTTTACTCTCTTTTTAATTTCTTGATAAGATTTTTTGTATAGTGGGTATTTATCACAATATTTGAGAATGGATGTGCACTACGCCTGCATCCATTTCCCCGCTTCCTTTTCCCATGAATCCACATAATTTTGGTCCAATATATAATGTATTTTCAAGTTTTTTGTCTTTAATGCAAAATCAAAGATTTGGAATAATATTGATCTAATTAATACTCTAATTATATAAATAATGTTACAGGTTGTGTATTGCAAGAGGTCGAGTCAGGCCCCACGTTAAACCTTTACTTCATTGATATATGGCTTAAGTTATATCCCTGGATGTTTTGCAACTGGTGTGAACACAGCTGCATCTGCACATCTGCACAATTTGACCTAAGTAGTCTTTAAACTTTAAAGTCCGCTTCTTGGTCAGAAAGTCTTATAAATCTTAAAGTAACTGGTGCAGATTTGAATCTAACTGCTCATATATTCATGTTAACCTTGATCTACACTTGTAATGGGATAAAAGCTACATCCATGGTAAATTGGTTAGGACATTAGAAATCTGAACTTTCAAGACAACTTAAATCTTATCAGAACACTTGAAATATGACAGATCAATTAACACACAATTCTATATTACGATACATGCTAATACGGCAATAGGAATACCAGAAAAATGTCAACATCGTCAATTTTCAGTTTTAAACAAAATTTCACTACATGAAGTTCAATAAATTTATCTTTTAAATATAATTGTCAGGTTTTCTAACAATATACCAGTATATGAGGCTATGACAGAAACTATCAACAGCACTTTCTTACATATCTGATAAGGTCATTAAAATCCATGCCATCTGATCAGGATCTGAACTGTTCACTTTTGATTCATTTGGTTATTTCTGAGCAAAATGTAAACAGTGCAGATCCTGATCTGATGGCACAGATGTGCTGGCTGAGCTGGATATTACACTGGTCCCACATCAGATAAAATAAATATACAGATGAACCTGCATTGGCAGCCACCTGCATTCAGCAACAGCCAGTTTAATATGTTGTAAACTGACATTTTGTTCAAATATTGACCTGTCTTAAACAGCCACCGGTGTTATGCAGCCACTTTTGGTCACTCCCTTGGGTGGCTGCTTAATACAGGTTGGACTGTATATGGAGTAAAAAATTTACTTGATTCCCCAGAACTTTCATGAGCAAAAAAATATTGTACAAAATTGCACTTGAATTTTGAATTTGATTTTAGAACACTGTAATTGAGTTTCTAGTTTGAAGACTTGTTAAACTTATATATCCACCTTTTTACATGATGTACCATTTAAAACTTGAAATAAAGCTTCCTTAACCACTTTTATAACATAAGCTTGAATGTTTTTCTAGGGACGACCCTGGGTGTTCCATAAACCTGGGCATATATGTTTTAACTAAATACTTTGAGTCAAAGTCTTTGACTCCTAGATTTAAATTCTGTTGGTTGTTTTCATAATAAGTAAAGATAGATACTTAAGATATGATATACACACTTTTTTTCAATGGAATATTAGCTAAACAAAAACTATAATTTTGATAGTTTATGTTTTTATGATTTACTGATTCCACTCTGAAAATCGCTACCAGAACAAACCAGTTCTTATGTAACAGTATCTGATATTTTCTACATCTATTCTATCAAATGATAATAATTTTGTCACTTGATAATGTGATATCACTCATGCAAGCATGCAAACATGATCTTTTCCCAAGGGAACAATTGGATAATCCTTCCCAGGTAAAACACATGGAAAGATGTATCCGGTATGCAAAAAACAAGTACAAGTTTTAAACTTCATATTTTATACTGACCTGCATCACAATGTAGTAAACTATAAATAACATGTTTTCCTCTGTTGAAAACAGTTAAGAATGTTTACATATTTTCACATTATATATTATTAAACAACATGATTTTGGTACTAGAAATGAAACAAGTCTAAACCTGTATCCTTCAGAGGCTGATTTTATCTGCTTTCAACAAGCAGATGAAAAAAAAAAATAACTGCATGTACAAAGGCCAAATAGATAAAAAAATAAGACTGTGTCTCAAAGCCTATCACAGACGCATAGGAGCTGGGGCCGCAGGAGCTGCAGTCGTGGCCCCAATATTTTGGCAAGCCAGAGCTCTCACTAGAGGGAGACTTGGGAGAAATGGTCTCCAAAAACTGAACAAACCTCCCTGCTTTGAGCTATGGGAGAAGTCATTTTGTATAGACTATAAAAGGAAAAAATGCTGTTGACTGCAAACTTCTCCATAGTTCAGTAAAATTATGACAAAACTTGACCTAATTTGCAAGTCTAGTGACAGCATTTGTTCAAATCGCTCCTACGTGCCTATAATATGGACATTATTTTACATATGCATGAAGTATATAAAAGGTTCTTGCATACAGGGGCTATTGAGCTTTTAAATATTGGCAGCAGAAAATGCCTTATAAAACACTAAGTTATGCAAATTTGCAAGAATGCATGTGCCATGCCAATGGTGTCAATTTCATAAAGATGGAACATACTGTAAAAGTGGTAACTTTCTATCGACAGTCAATATATATTTTTACACGGAATTCATGCTATTTTATTTTAAACTCTGGCAAATGCAAAAGGTTGAGAGAAGCTGTAAAATATGCACAAGACAGAAGTGTGACCTAAAAGTCAAGAGCCTTCTGCACTTAATGATTTGCCAATTTTTACCTGCTTTAACAATTTACAAAAACGCAATTATTCACCTTTAAAAAGATTAATTCCATATTAAGTTTAACATCCTTTGTTATGATGGATTTCATAATGATGAATATGTACTATAATTTCACACATTTCTATGTTGAGTAGAGATGATAAAGGTCCACATAACTAAATATTTCCATAAATGAAATGTCAAAATCATACTAGAAACTTCAGCCAATTTAACTTCAGCAAGCAACAAACACCCAGCCATGTTATGGTATGAAAATTGAAACCATTAGCTCATATTGTCAGAGGTAAATAAATAATCTATTTATGGTTTCACACTCAATCAACCAAATATGTGTAAGTGTTTATTTAACAATCAATGAAGTGCAAGCTGCTAAAACCACAAAACAACAACATCTTAAATTGTGGGGGTGAAGGGGAAAGCCATAATGGGGGCCTACCGATATCCAGAGTTACCTCCCATTGAGAGTGGCTTCCCTTGCTGATTGGGTAGTTCCGGTTTAGAAGCTGTAATAAAGCGTAGCGTTAAAAGTGTAAATAAAAAGTTTCAAAGTGCTTTTGAAGATAAAATGCATTGTCAAATTACCGGTAACAAAAAAGTGAAACAGGCATATAAGGAATAACCATCATCTTTGTAAAGTGATTTTAAGTTAATAACTAAATGCATCTTTACCTATTTATGTAGCTGCACGTATCCTTTATGAAAATTTATTTATTGGCTGGCATCGAAATTATAGCTTTTTAAATCATTCACTTAAGTATTCAGCCAATCACCGTTAAGTCATGCAAACAATGCTTATTAAGAAAAGGGCCTGGTGTTTTATGATCATGTTACGTAATCTAATTAGCAAGACTGGGTTTTACCAGCTGGAGGTGTGATAATGGCCTTTTGAAGTTAAGTTGTAGATTAGAAAGAGGTCGAAACGTTGCTTGTTGGGGGTAAAAGTGTTGTTTTAGGAAAGTGACTTGAGATTAAATATTCTAATTAATTCTCACACTGTTGTTTGAGACCCGAGACATTCATTATTTGATATTTGCAACTTAAAGCGCTCCGATCTGAATTTAATAAAATAGCATTCGAAAAAGTTTTACCCAAACATATATAAACTTTATTAAATTAATTAAAATTGATTGTAAAACTAAATGAAATAAAAAAATTGAAATAAAGAGAAAAACATGAAAACATTAGGAAACCATGTTTGAATATATTCTAAATTGTATAAGAATAAGAAAGAAACTTTTCGAGAAAAAAGAGCAGTATATTGAAAAATACGTTAATACGAACATGGCACAAATCCATGAACCGAATGGTGTGAATTTAATTTGTAGGAAATGGTTCAGTTATTAAAATAATCTTAGACTATTAAATTCCTGGCCAAAAATTTTGCATGGACATGAAAGAACATGTATAAAAGTGAACGGGCGTTTTATTGACGGAAGTCAAACTTTATTTTATATCATGTGTTATAAATTGTAATAGTCTACCTTTTTTTCGTTAATGGTTTCTTACTTTTCTTTCCCTCAAATCTGCCATTTTTGAGCACAAGAAATGCGTATTTTTACTCTTTATTACCCAAGGGGTCGAACATAACGATGTTAAACACATACCTCGCAAACGTATAAAAATGGGTAAAAGAGAAAATTTAAATATTATGCGCTGCACTATAAAACTATCTATTTTTTCCATTCAATGTTAATAATCAAATTTTATGCATTGTGCTGATCTCTGACCAACCAGACCCTATTAAAACGTATTTGAAAGGACCACGGATGACTACAGCATGTCTGTTTTAATGTCAATCTCAGACCAGAACTACCCAGTGACAGGTGCGTGTTACAAAGGGAGGTAACTTAGGACAGAATATTGAGATAACTCTGTATATCGGTAGGACCCCAGTAGATTTAATAGTAACACTCTACAAGACAACACAAACCAGTCTAGTGTGCTAGTGTTTACAAACATTTCTTTTTTTTCCTTATTCTATAATTGTAAATTAATAGAAACATGTACATACATTAAATATTATGATAGTGTAAATTACTGTATTTTTTCTTTCCTAATAACAACAAAAAAACATAATGAAAGGGGCTTATGCATACCTGCCATATCCCCTGGCGGGGGGAAAATTCCCCCGGAATTTAGAGCCATTCCCTGGTTCCCTGGCGAGAGACGAAAATCCCCCGGAATTAAGAAAGTTAAAAACAAGAGCTGTCAGAGGAGACAGCATGCTCGACTATTCGAATCATTTGAAACAAATGCAATTTGAAGATTAAAACAATAACAACTATGGCCATACATTCATGTGCAATCAGGAAAAATATTTACAAGTGAATGGTACGGGAGAAATTCTTTTCAAATAACAGAAATAATTCCTAAATGTACCATAAATATTAAACTGAATAGGGGAATAACTATGAAATATTTCTGAATTTGTTAGAAAACTTGTTAGTAATTTTTTATTAGAGACATTTACTTTTAGTCAAATATCAATCACTTCAGTAATGTTACAGAAAAAGAACTGAAATGAAAATATAATGGTAGTTTGAAGTTGATACCTTAAGTATTTGCAAAGTTATCGATGAAGTGCACTTAAGTGAAAATATAAGTGAAACTAGAAATGTGTCCATAGGACACGGATGCCCCGCTATGCATCATTTTCAGACACTCAAGTGCAATGATGGGAATAATACGCGATACACTGCCCTTTCATGGTGAAAATTTGTGTCAAGTTTTTTTGAAATCCCTCCATTTATAATGAAGTTACTGCCTGGACAAGAAAATTCTATTTTTGGTAACAGTGACCTTGACCTTGGACCTTCAGGCTTGGGTATTGTGCGGACACACTGCCTTTTCATGAACATTTGTGCAAAGTTATTTTAAAATCCCTCCATTTATAACAAAGTAACAGCCAGGACAAGATAATTCTATTTTTAGTAACAGTGACCTTGACCTTTGACCTACAGGCATGGGCATGGTACTTGACACACCGCCCTGTCATGGTGAACATTTGTGTCAAATTATTGTGAAATCCTTCCATTCATAACAAAGTTACAGCCTGGACAAGAAAATTCTATTTTTAGTAACAGTGACCTTGACCTTGGATCTACAGGCATGGGTATTGTGCGGACACACCGCCTTGTCATGGTGAACATTTGTGCCAAGATATTTTGAAATCCCTCCATTCATAACAAAGTAACAGCCTAGACAAGAAAATTCTATTTTTAGCAACAGTGACCTTGACCATTGACATACAGGCTTGGGCATGTACGTGACACACCGTCTTGATATGGTGAACAATTATACCAAGTTATTTAAAAACCCAATAAGAAATAACAAAGTTACAGAGCGGACACGATTTTGCAAGAAAATTCTATTTTTAGTAACAGTGACCTTGACTTTGGACCTACAGGCATGGGTATTGTACGCGACACAACGCCTTGTCATGGTGAACATTTGTGCCAAGTTATTTTGAAATCCCTCCATTCATAACGAAGTTAAGGGCCGACTGTATATTTTGCTTAACACAAAATGTAAGCGAAAAAGGGGCATAATTTGAAAAATATTGGAAGAAGGGTTATGGGTCTTGTTGGTTATGATGTAGATTTTGATGGTGAAAATATATTTCAAGTTTCAAGGCAATATCTCAATTAGTTTTAAAGTTAGATGCAAAATGCATATTTTGCTTGACACAAAATATAAGAAAAAAGGGGCATAACTTGAAATATATTGACAGCAGAGTTATGGGTCTTGTTGATAATGATGTAGAATTTGATGGTGAATATATATTCCAAGTTTCAAGTTGATATCTCAAGTAGTTTATAAGTTATGGACCAAAGTGCATATTTTCCTTAACACAAAATTTAAGTGAAAAAGGGGCATAACTTGAAAAATATTGGAAGCAGAGTTAAGGGTCTTGTTGGTAATGATGTAGAATTTGATGGTGAATATATATTCCAAGTTTCGAGTTGATATCATAAGTAGTTTTCAAGTAATGGACCAAAGTGCATTTTTTGTTTAACGGACGCCGACGCCGACACCGGGGCGAGTAGGATAGCTCCCCTATTCTTCGAATAGTCGAGCTAAAAAACGGTACAAAAATTCATTTTTTTGCTTTCATCAGACATTTGTCTAAACGCCGAATACACGGTTACGTATCTTGGACAATCCATTGGTTGTGTCAAAACGTTCCGAATACGGCTAATTAGTGTCACTGAGAGGATTATCGATTATTTAGTGAGAATTGACACTTAACAGGATTGTTTATTGGATAATTGATTGTTTGTATAGGTAATTGTCATTGAAATCACAAGTATACAGTCTGTTTTATCAACAATTAGCGGACTCGTTTAAAAATTGAAGGTATTTTATGATTTCCAAAATATGTGTGTATCCGTATAATGGGACACTTTCGGATCAGAATTATTCATCTTTTGACCAACAATTAACGTTTTGGCATTCTTGCAAATATTTTTTAAATACATTGAAGGAAGAAATGACCAGTTGAGCTGGTTCTTGCAACCTGGATTCAGTTGTGTTGCTCAACCACAATTTTTGGTCAGCAATATTTATTTCCATTGGAATTTCGAACTGAGAATAGAAACTATAATGTAAATACACAAAGACTGCCCCAAAGAAACCCCCTTAGCATATTTAGAAAGATCCAGACTGACTCCCAGTCTAGTTTGACAGCCAAGACCATGTTCAGTGTTCAAACTCAGCATCTGCAGCAAGTTAATAACATCCATTCCAAGTCCATGTTGGTGAACTCAAAGAATTGTTGTAACTGATGATAGTCTGTGCTGTGCTAATCAGAATTTGTGTAGTTTTTGTTTTATATAGTTTTATTATGTGCGGACACCCTTTTTTAAAAATAAATGATAAAAGTATTGTTTAAATAAATGAGGATACCTATATGTAATATTGCATCTTAATTTAGATTCTAATAATTTCCGATTAATTAGCCGCGTTAAAAAATCCCCTGGAATGATACCAGAATCCCCTGGAATTTTGTATAAAATCTCCTGGAATGCTTTCCAGAAATATGGCAGATATGCTTATGTGGCCTGGATACTTTCATGACTTGAGAGACAGTTTGAATATACAATGATATTAGTGTAAAGCACAAGGTCTGTCAGATTGCCATCATATATATTTATATTCCCATCCTTTATGTTATTTAAATGAATACCAGACCACTAGTAAAAAATACACTGCAACTCCGTTAATTTGCGATCCGTTATATCGCCATATCCAATATATCGCACTTGGTCCGTGGATCCCAATTTTTTGTACATTTACAATGTATATGTTTGTTCATTCTTCGTGGGTGGTAAAAAAGATCAAATGATTATATCAATGTTGGCGACAAATTCACGAAACACACGCTTTTTCCGTGTCGTATTACGTCATTATCGGCCAAGGCTGTTTATTACATTTAATATTCTTTCTAAAAACACTGAAATAGGCCTATTTGACTGTAATCCTGATAGATATCAGTTTGCAAATCATGTATGTGTAAGGTGGAATAAATCGAGGACTTTCATTTTTTGTCTTGTACTTGGTAAAAAAACTTTGATGATTGCAAAGAAAGTATGCGAAATAATCATTTACAGCGCCAGCGAAAGAACGGTATGTTAACTTCCCGAAAATAGGGACGATCGGAGTACTTATCCGAATATTGGACAAAAGTTATGTTATCCGGTAACTATGCTACTTTAAAAATTGTTAAAAAATTTAAGTTTTGACAAAATATTCAAGTTATTGCTCTCCCTTGATGAGACTTTCTTATATTTCGCTGTCGCTGACTTACCTAGACGGCACTATTTTGCCAGAAAAACCTAAAACAAATTGGTCTTATTTTAATCTGAAGTGTTGACCGGAACACTGAAAACGCTTACGAATTAATAATTTACATCGTTGTCATCACAAGCACACCGAGTCCAATCGTTCACTTAAAGACCTAAATATAGGTCTTTGGTTCACTCTAGGTCCCGGGAAGAAAACGCATAGATAGATCGGATTTTCAGGAGGCAATCGGGTAGAACTGCACTAGAAAATAGCAAAAATTGCATAATCGCTCTTTTAAAGTCAATATTGCGACAGTTAAGCACAGTCCTACTATTACAGCTCTACTACAAAAAGTAAATATCTTTTTCAATATCTGTTTGATTTAAAACTTGTTTAAGCTGTAAAATATGAAAAGAAGAGAATATGAGAGGTTAACACCTAAAAGCGGACAGTAGCACTCGTTATGCCATGATAAACAAACATTGCTCTTGCTCAGCTAGGTTCTCGAAAACAAACATGTATATGCTGGATTGGTGAATCTACAGTACTCTACCTACTCGTCTACGTGGCTGAATAAAATACACACAAAATAAAACTAGCGCTGGTGTCATTATCAAGCATTATTAATTAACTCTCTCATATTGGCCCAGCAATTCTCATAATGGCCCATCAATTCTCATATTGGCCCAGCAATTCTCATATTGACCAGCAATTCGCGTATTGGCCCAGTTTAGTTTTCATATGAGTTTGATGGTTTTAGTCTGTTAATTAATAAAATTGTCATGAATCAAGTGAATTCACATTGGTCATGTTATTGGGCATCGGGCCTCCATAGGTGATTCTATAAACTTTGAAACTAATGGCACCGTTGTACAACCAAAAAGCTAGAAACTTTAGATGTATTACTTTCGTATCATTTTATTTCGCGCTTGGGAAAATGCGCGAAGTCAAATCCCAGCGATTTCAAACCTCAATGGTATCTAATCTTAGAATAATACAATCGCGATAATTTATACTCGCTCGAAAATGTCAATTATGCCTTTTGCGCAAAATTTGATCCCAATGAAATAAATGATACCAGTACAGTAATCACTAAGCATATAAAATAAAATTTCATTTTGAGAGACTTTCTTACTGAATTAAATTTGAGAGAGGCAACGAGTAACCACATACACAATTACAGACCTCACTTAAACCGGTAGGAGTTTTAAGGAAATTATAAATAACATCAAGCAAATAATTTGATGATTTTTTTAAGAATAAAGCCAAAGGTGCGAAACTCTGTTACACGAGGACATGTATGTAGACGACCTAAGTATCCGTTTGTCGACGACTTTTTTCACGTTTATAAGTACATTGCTTAACAGTGTACAATTCAAGGCAGTCATCGTAGCAAAGCTGTTACGGTTGTGCCGACGACTCAATACTTGTTGTAACGGTTTGATGACTACTCTGTTACAGTTTGTCGACTACTTACAAGACCATGGAAGACATCAGTTTTGTGGAAACTTCGAGTAGTACCAACGAAACAGACCTGTCAATGAATATTTCAGTAACAGAAGACGGTGAACCACAGTCAATTTTGCCCAGTAATGCAAAACAAGCACCGACCAAGTCGTCTTCATCAGTTCGTAGAAAGTCTTATTGCAAAAAGGTGTAACTATACATCGTATGATCCTTCAAACCTAAGAAGACACACTAGTGCTGTACACACAAATAACAAACATTCTTGCATTTCACGTGCACGAAAATACAGTTTAAAATATGATCCCATAGAACATTCGGTCGTGTCACCAGAACTATTCATTTATGTGTGAAAATTGTTCCAAATCATTCAGGAACCGAAAATCACTAAGCCGACATAGAGTGCGCGCGCACTCACAACGTGCAAAATACACGTGTCTCTACACTGGCGCTTGTCCAGCCGCCCCATCCCCTGCCAACCCTTACTAATATGCCCTTTTTGTAAAAATGGTGTCAAGTCACTGATATTATTCCATTCTATCAAAATATGCGAAAATACACCGTCAAAATCGTATTCTAAAAAAAAATATATTGCTATGCATATAATTGAGTAATGGTCGGGAACGGCTCCAGACCCTACCCCCGTTCGAGAGGCTGTTTTTCCTACAATACGGCGGGTTCCAGCCTGACAGCTGTTTGGTTCAACGCAACAGGGTCTGATCTAACAGTAAATGTCAAAAAATCTCACCAAAAGCTCGAAATACGCGTAATATTCAACAGGAAACGGCCTCCGAAATGCAGGTTATTTTTTTCATAGATCCTTCTCCGCCGTACGACTTCCGGAAATCCCCGACGCTTAAAAAATTGTCAGAAGCGTTCTGATTGGTCGAATGATTTGTGTGCAAAGTATTTCCCGGACTAAGTCAATAGTTCTACCAATCAGAATGCTCCGAACATTAGCGTCGGGGATTTCCGGAAGTCGTACGGGGGAGAAGAATCTATGAAAAAATAACCTGCATTTCGGAGGCCGTTTTCTGTTGAATATTACGCGTATTTCGAGCTTTTGGTGAGACTTTTTGACATTTACTGTTAGATCAGACCCTGTTGCGTTGAACCAAACAGCTGCCAGGCTTGAACCCGCCGTATTGTAGGAAAATCAGCCTCTCGAACGGGGTAGGGTCTGGAGCCGTTCCTTACCATTATTCAATTATATACATAGAAATATAATTTTGTTAGAATACGATTTTGACGGTGTATTTTCGCATATTTTGATAGAATGGAATAATTAGTGACTTGACACAATTTTTACAAAAAAGGGCGTATTAGTAAGGGTTGCAGGGGGTGGGGCGGCTGGTCAAGCGCCAGTGTGTCTCTACTGTTCCAAAAATGGGTGACAAAGAACATTCCTGTGGCCACCTTAATTCGCATTTGCAAAGTTAACCCTATTCATGCGCAATATGCGCAAAATCAGAATTGCGAAAAAAGTTCGAAAACGCAGGCTCCCGGGGTAAACGTTATGCGGGAACCCTTGAATCCGCGGATCGGGCTTTACGCTACACAAGGCAAGGCACGATTTAAGGGTAGCTCACGAGTAAACGCGTATGCGGAATTATCCGATATCTTTGAAACTTTCAGGGTTCGTAGAGATCTTTGAGGTGAGCTCAATTGCAAAATTCCGATGGGTGCTTGATCTTCTGATATTTGATAACAGCTATTACTTCCTTAAAGCGATCAATGCAATATTTGCATCGACTTGTTTTGTCCTGAAAATACAGAAAAGTCGTCAGCTAGACTGTGACGTCTATGCAAAGGTCGTCAACAATTCCGTAACAGTGTAGTCCCAAAATCGTTACATTTAAAGTTAAGTAAAAAAATACAACAAGAGCTGTCACTTGAAATTGACATATGTCCCCGAAATGCAGCTTTGAAATCGAATTGGTATACATATGTAGTAAAAATATGCCTGTGGAAGAGATGAAGCATACTGCATGCATATAATGTGAAAGATGGAAAGGACCATTTGTTAAAAGTCTGTCGTTGTGAAGTTTCAATGAAATCCCCCAAGTGGTTTTGGAGATTAGACATGGACAAGATTTTAATATAGAAGTTAAATAGTAAAGATTAAGAGCCCATAACCCTTGCAACAAGAGAGTCCTTAGGACCCTGGGTCGCTCACCTGTCAACAACTGCTCAATGGTTGCAAGAGTTGTGTGCAAGTTTGGTAAATTCAAGTCAAAAAATAAAGCTGCTATTGTGGAGAAAAGGTCAAAATAGCTTACTTTGGCTCTTTCAAGGTCCATAACTCATTATGGAATCTAGCTTGTTCAAAAAAAGAAACCTAGATCTTATAGTAACTCAAGTATTGTAGTCTAATTAAATTCAAATAAAAAATGAAGCTGATATTGTGCAGACAAGGTCTAAATAGTTAATTTCTTCAGTGGCCATAACTCTGGAACCCATAATGCAATATTGCAATTTCAAGAAAGGAACCAAGATCTTATGGTAATGAAAGTGAAGATCAGCCAAAAATTAAGACCACTAGTGTGCAGACAAGCTTTTATCATAACTTGACCTAGTGACCTAGTTTTCAAGGTCACATGAGCCAGTTTCGTAATTGACCTAGATATCATTGAGATAAACATTCTGACCAAGCTTGAAAGCGGACCAAAATTAAGACCGCTAGAGTGCTGACAAGCTTTTTCTATAATTTGACCAAGTGACCTAGTATTTAAGGTCACATGACCCAGTTTCGAACTTAACCTAGATATCATTGATATAAACTTTCTGATCAAGTTTGATGAAGATCGGATAAAAATTAAGATAGCTAGAGTGTGGACAACAATTGTTAACGGACGCCGGACGGACGGACGGACGGACGCACGACAAAAGGCGATCACAAAAGCTCACCATGTCACTATGTGAAAGATGAGCTAAAAAAAGCATGGACAAATAGATGAAAAGGGAACTTTGGTATAAAATTTTAATATAGAAGTTAGGGTTAGGGTTGAGGGTTAGTTAAAAACCTTAGGGTTATGGTTAAAGACGTTAGGGTTAGGGTTAGGGTTAGTTAAACAAGGCTTGGTGACAAACACTCCTGTGAAGTTTCAAAGAAATCCCTCAAGCGGTTTTGAAGATAAAGCATGGACAAGATTTTAATATACTAGTAATAGTTAGTGTTAGGGTTAGTTAAAGACCTTAGGGTTAGGGTTACAGACCTTAGGGTTATGGTTTAGGGTTAGGGTTAGGTGAAAAAGCACGTAACTCGGCCAAAAATAATCCGAGCTGAAATTCCTGACGATATGCACAGCTAGGCTTGGTGACTAACACTCCTGTGAAGTTTCAATGAAATCCCTCAAGTGGTTTCTGAGAAGAAACCCCCTTCGAGGGCATAAAAATGTCATATATCTCGTGAGTTATACTAATTTGACAATTTTGACGAGTTTCTGCACTTTCTTTGATCATTTAAAAGAGGCATTTTAAAGAAAAAAGTTGTTGTCGAACGCTGTGTTTTTCAAAGTGTTTAACCACATACATTAGGTTTCGATTATGTTGAATAATTTAGTAAAACAATTATAAAGTGTCATTAAATTTAGTTTTTGTTATAGTCAACATTCATAAATATTGTTTGTACATGTAACACAACGAACACATATATTTTTTACCGCTTTTGATGCCATGCTCATCTGTTTTTTCATTCATTATTTCACAGTGTACACTCGAAAGTCCGGTCCTACTTCCGATAGCGCTGACTACACACATAGCCATCACGAAGGAGCTGGTTAAAAAGCGGATAAGAAATTGAATAAAGAGTAATTATTTAATTCTTTTACTTTAAATACTTAGACTATCAAGAAATAGAGTGCGTCGAGTTATAAAATGAACGTGATACACCGTTAACTTCGAGAAAATACGATCGATCACCAAAATTTCCCAAAAAAATGTCAATCGTGTCACTTCACACGTCCATTTCAAAGCTTTATTAACATTGTTTGGCCGAAATTCGTTTTACTATGTGAAGTGTATTCATTACTGTATCACTTCATGTAGTTAAATCTTGTCCCAACCCGCTAGTTTTCGAAAAACTCGAATTTTCATTAGCGCTGGTCACTTGACAAGATGGTACGGCTACGACACTAGAACTCATTGAGGTGAACATTTGTGTGAAGTTTTACAGAAATTCCTCCATTCATATAGGAGAAATGGTCCGGACAAATCCGCACGGACGGACGGACGCACGCACATACACCGAACCGCCAAAAGTGGCGACTAAGTCGAGCTAACCGCAAGCGCGCTCGACAAAAATATGTTTTAGCCAATCTATAAAAGATTTGTATCAGTTGCAACCATTAGCAGACACTTTTTGCAAACCACTCAGAAGCCCAAATCACCATGTACACAAAAGCACTTCTTACAATCAACAAAACTCTTGCCTGCGTGGGTGCGTGCGTGTATGGGGGAATATGCTATACGATCCTGGGGAAATGCGTTTGGGCTTCTAGAGTAAGTCGAGTTGATTAAGGAGTTATCTTGCATCGCTGCAAATGGTGCGTAAAATGGAAATAATTATGCAACACAAATTTTTACCAATTCATTTCAATGTGGAGTAACTATACACGAGTTTTGTCGTCGCTTTCAAGATTTGTTAACATTTCACCAGAAACCAAATATCAAATATGTACTTTCTATGCAGTATGTTTCAAAACGCGACTGTTCTGCTGAAGCAAGTCTATTTTGTACGTATATGGGCGGATTTTTTAAATATGATTTACGATAATAGATAAGTCCATAGTATATTTGTAACGGGGATTACGGCATACTGCTACAGAGATAATAGGCGATGAAAATTATCAAACTATTTCATTTTTAGCCTATATTCAAACTTTTTTAGAGATATTTAATAATAATTTATAATATGACGTCAGAACAACAACTAAATTGAAAAAGATTATTTAGTCAACCCAAGTAGCAGTACATAAAGACTGCTAGTAGCCGGACCATTTGTTTTTAACCAGCGAAGCTGGTTTTACTAATCACAATTCTGAAATCGGTATCAAACCAAAACGAGGCACTGGCAACCGTCGATTTACGCATTTCAGAGTAATCAGAGCAAGCAAAGTAGTCCAAGTTTCCTGTTACGTGTTAAAGTTGGCTCGTGCCACGTTAGTATCGCTAAAAGAATACTTGACTGCTTCACTGCGCTGTCCCTAATTCAGAACACAATCGACAACAGAAAACCAATTTTATCTAGGGGTTGTAGCCGCCAGGGATTCTTTAGCGAGCCACAGATGTGCTACCTTTAGGTAGAGATATAAACGATATTCCCGATGTTAGGATATTACAATAGCTTAATATTAATTCTGAAATATTTAATATATCTTTTTCTGCTAATTCGAAGCTCAAAATAACAGTGAAAACATTTTCTTTATTTTGTCATTTTAAAACCATTTCAATATTGGACGTTTGTTCCGCTGCTAACTGTTTGTTTCACGTTTTATTTTTTTATCATTAACAATAACGATAATGATAAATTTCCATCTTAGCATATTTTTCTTCAATTGTCCACTTTATGAAATAAATGCGCAAATGCTTTCACTTGAAATTTTCAAGACATATTGCGAACATTTGTTTATTATTTAATGATAGGCGTTCATGATTGTTGTAAATCACTGAACATGAAGCAATCATCATTGCTGAATATTATTATATATTGGATTTGCACATATAAGCGTGAACAGTAAACAGTAAACTATTGAGATGTGTAATATTTTACATATTAAAACTAGTATACCGGATATTATTCGTGCAGAAATAGGGACATGTAAGATTTACAGATCTATGTATTCGAAACATGCTACGAGCAAGCGCGGTACGTGTCCGGCTATCACGTACGTGGCAGGAGACACGTCGACAATAAGGCCATCAGTGGTCCAAGGAACGGACTATGATTTGTTTCAGGAATAATGAATAATTTACAATTTTTCCAAAGGTGAAGATGTTTACTAGGTTTACGTTTTCGATTAAGCTAGAGGTGACTATTATTTTTGTTCGGAGTACATGAAATCATAGGCGCAGTAACACAATGAATATGCAAATGTCAGTGACGTCACAATTTCCCGCGTTTTGAAGAAAGCCTAATAACAGTAAACGTACCTGTGAATATAGAGGACAAACCATGATGAAGCCTAAAATTAAAAACGACACATCTGTCTGCTGAAACTGATGTTAAATGAACGGAATGTAAGCTAATGGACATATATCCCATCTCCTTAACAACCAAAACTCAATGATATGTTTACGAATGTCTTAAATCTGGCACCTTTTTCTAATAATATGCTACATGAAAAAACCATCGAGTCCGTTATTATATACTACTTAATACGGTGGAAATTTATGGTATAAGCTATAGTAATTCATTTTCCTCTGAAATTGTCTTCAATTTTACATGTGTGTTATCTAGCATTAAATTCAAATGCTTTCGGCAATGTTATGACTCTCGGTTGTTTTATCTTAATATGTAGGATTCTCAATTCTATGATTTCCTCTACATGGTATTCACAATGAAGGAAACAATTATATACTTCTTATTTCAAATAAATGCATAATCATTCCCATCGATCGGGTCTCACTTTTTATATCATTTTTCGTGTTCATTCTGTCTTTGGGATGTCAGTACACAGATTTCACTATTATAATTTCTTGCTTAAAACCCTTTACTCAATATATACGCCTTTCATCACATAGGTGACCAGTTCAGGTCCCAGTCAGCTGGCACAATAGTGCCATCTGATCTGGATCTAAAATTTGTGATTACTGGTCAGAATAAAATTAATGATTCTAAAAGCGAACATTTTAAATCCAAATCAGATCGCAAAGATGTGCCAGCTGATCTAAACTATTCGCCCAAGCTATGAAGGTATATCTATGGAGTAAAGGGTTAACAGAAGCCTTCATCCAGATAATACATGGAAACCCTTATTTCCACTATCATATAGACTAGATGAAGGTCTTTGCGAGTGAAACAAGTTCTTTTGCTTTTTCGTAAATGGATACATGTATGAGAATCATGGCACTGGTTATTCTCAAGAAGCAAAATCGCTTCGCTGGTTTTCTCTACTTTCAGTACTTTGATTTAGACTTTGCTAGTTGCCGTACCATCTTGTCACGCTACCAGTGCAAATGAAAATTCGAGTTTTTCGAAAACTAGCGGGTTGGGACAAGATTTAAATACATGAAGTGATACAGTAATGAATACACTTCACATAGAAAAACGAATTTCGGCCAAACAATGTAAATAAAGCTTTGAAATGGACGTTTGAAGTGACACGATTGACATTTTTGTTTGGAAATTTCTGTGATCGATCGTATTTTTTCGAAGTTAACGTCGTATCAGGTTCATTTTATAACTCGACGCACTCTATTTCTTGCTAGTCTAAATATTTAAGGTAAAAGAATTAAATAATTACTCTTTATTCAATTTCTTACCCGCTTTTTAACCAGCTCCTTCCTGATGGCTATGTGTATAGTCGGCGCTATCGGAAGTAGGATCGGACTTTCGAGTATACACTGTGTATTTAGTAACTCGCGCTTCAAAAATTGTTCAGAAAGTGGTCGACAAACCGATACATAAGTCGTCCACATACATGTCGTCGTGTTACAGGGTTTCTCCCATTGTGAAAGAAGAGAAATTGAATTTCTTTTTAATATTTTCAGTTTTAATCATCTACTTTTAAAATATCAATGAGAAATACCATGCCGCTGACCATGAGGTGTTATTAAAGCCGCAGTTGTATTTTTGGTATATAACCTGGGATACTTGTATAAAACTCATCATCATAAGATGTTGCACGCGGGACACCAACATCTAGAAATGGACAGTTTATAAATTCCAAAAGAATAGCATGATATTTTATCATAAAATGGATTGGAGTGGTTATGAATAAATTCTAAAAATGATTAGAATCAAGAGTCCAGAAAAAAGTCAGCTTTTCTGAGGTCATTGTCTTTAACATCACTGGCAGCTTTGAATATTGTTAAGTCATCTTAAGTTATTCGTCCTACTTTTTTCCATTTTTGCATACAGCGTCTGCTGTAATGCACAGGATTTGTATTCTCATATCCGCATTTTAAATGGCTATTTTATTGTTTGCTCGTTAATGGTAAATCCATTATTTGAACAAAGACAATACGATGCTGTTCATTGAATGTATTATTCTGAAAATACCACACTGAAAGATCTACTAACACCATATTATGAAAGCAGTTGTTTGGGATAGATTTTTTTTACTGTCCACTAGTTTAGATACAGTTACATGTATCGGTGGCTAGGCTATTTTTCTATTACTGCCCACGAATAAGCTCATATCAAACCGAGTCTACATATGAATAAGCTAAACCAAACCGGGTCTGCAATATTTTCATACATGTCGTGTTTGATGTCTTTAAAACTGTTCTTTTCATCAACTGTTTAAGCTGAAATAAAGTATAAAATTTATTGACAGTTTTTTTAAAATATTCATGTTTGTTAATTGTATTTGTTGTCTTTTTATATACGCCCGTCGAAGACGGGTGGTATTATGGGAACACCCATAGCGGGTGGTCGTCCGGCGTTCACAGCGATATCCGCTCAATAACTCAAACAGTTGTTGACCGATCTTCATGAAACTTAGGGAAAATGTTTATGGGCATAATGTCTCGGCCAAGTTCGATAACCAGCCATATCGCTCCAGCCACTTCAGAGTTATGGCCCTTTATTGGTACTAAAGTTGCAAATTCTTCTAATGGGCGTATTTTGTGGCACTTTGGCACTCTAGTTTTTATTTTGATCAAATTATTAACTCGCGTTCTTTATTTTTCATTTCATTTTTTTTGAGTTGTTGAGCGGATGTGTTTTGTGAACTTTTCTTTTCCTGATAAGCTTTTGTTTTACTTTTTTTATATTAATTAAGATTAAACAAGGACATTGGAGGGTTGTTGAGCACGATTCTTAGTAATGTTAATATTACAATGGAAATTACTTTTGTTCTAATATTTTGGCCGGTTTTAAGATGGTTGGAATCAAGAGTCCAGCCAATATAGATTGGAACATTATTCATCACCGAAGGAAGTATTTCATGCTTTCAGATTTTGTATTTGGTGTTCTTTGATTCTAAAATCTATTCTCGCCCCTTTATGTTCGTATTTTTTTTTCCAGCGGTAAAAATATGTCACATCTTCATATATTAATAGAAAAGAAGCGTTTGCTTACTTGCGACAAAACTCGTATTCCTAATTTGTTGAAAAGCATATTTAATAGAAAATTTTGTCCCTTGCCTTATGACACGTGACAATTAAGTTTGTTAAATACTTTTGTTAGCAGAACAGTGATGCAACCACAAAAAAGGATTTACTGTTTTACAAGCCTCTACACTCCTTCGCCTGTTCAATGAACTTTTTCTTACTTTCTTACTTCCTGTAATTTAGCTGACTCCAAACGCATCATTGGATAAGATGAAGTCATAATTAACAGCCTTCCATGTCTGCTTGTGGCATTCCCTTAAATACGACACTGATTATGAGAATCATGGGACTGGGGTTTCTCTACATTAATGCAGTAGTAAGCAAAACCGCCTCGCTGTTTTCTGTACATTCAGTACTTCGGTTATTTTATTGTCTTAAATACTATTTTAAGATCTTTGCGACTGGTTAATGTGGTTTTATCTTTCTTGAAAACAACATGTTCAAAGCGAAATTCTCTATAAAAATAACGACCGCGAGCAACGTTAAACATGCTTCTGTATTCAAACTTATTAAGATTTATTACCTGGCATTCAGCATTAATTCAAAGCACACAATATATTATTATTCTTTTTTCACCGCAACCTAAAATGTGCTTTGAAACAAACATTTCTTTTTTTTACTGGTAAGACAACACGAACTCGATCCGGATAAAATGTCAAAATGTCGCATACAAAATCCAGGTGAGTACTTTTGTTTTCTTTTTTCTGTTTGGAATTTACGAGGTGAAAGACCTTTATGGATGCCGGGCGAGTTTCTTTAGTACCCATAAACATTTATGTACGAAAAACAACTACGCAAGCGAAGTATCAGCAGCCCTATAGGCTGTCGCAACGTAATAGTAAATAGTGTGATATGGCTAATATGGGGCGCGTCACGGGAAAAGGTACCCTAGGACAGTTGACGTCAATCTTTGAAATGGCGTCATAAATTTGAGCAGACGAATTATTTATTATGCATTTCGCGGTAAAAATACCATTTTATAATCAAAATGTGTAATAAAATCACATTTTAGTAATAAGAAATTGATTTATATTTGTAAGTTCTTTCTAAATTTATTAAAAACTAAAATATAACTAAAAATGACCGAAGGTACCTTTTCCCGTGACGTGCCCCATATCATGAATAGTATTGTGAGTGCAGATTATGTAGATTATTGCGGGATATTAATTTTATCTACCAGTTATTTGCCTTAATTAAGTCTACAATTTTAAAAATTTTACAATAAATTTATTATCTGCCTTATAATTAATTTTAATGTACAGTTGTTATTGGAATCATTTGTACACTTTACTGTGTATGCATTTCTCTATCACTGACTATTGAATCTGTATCTGTATTTGTATAAGTACGAAGAAGGGTCACTGCTGGCTTATGTTCTATGGGGAGTGGAGGATGGGGTTAGTCCCGTCGAAGAAATGTCTTAAAGCCCTCTAATGTCCGCGCATGCACAATTCTATTCATTAAATTTCATGTCTCATGTCTTCGTCCAAATTTGAAGTTGGTGTAAGTCACTTTGTCAGTGTGATCTTGTACGGTACGAATGGTTCGATACAATTAACTCATAGATCTGCAAAAAATCTAACGTGGGATTTGACGCTGCGAGGCAAATCATTTATATGACACAAGAACATCGATGGGGCTAGTACAATTCCCTGGGGAACTCTAGATTCAACATGGACACTAGAATGAAACTATAAGATCCTGTTCTTACATATTTAATGTGTTTGATGGTTTCATTAACATAAGATAATTTTGGCGAAAAAATCCTATGAGTTAATAGATGTTTCTTTAATTGTTATATTGCACATGCCTTTCGTTTATGGTGTCTGTTTTGAAGCTGATCATTTTATTAACCATGCTCTTTCTCTTCTCATCTTGGCTGTGTGGGGAGGCTTTTTTACAGAATGTAGCAATTCTTTTTCACATTTTTTTCAAAGTTCTGATGAAAACGGGGTTTCGTTTGTTTTAGAGTTAGACAGATTAGCTATCAATTCATATTTGAAAACTTAGCCTATTTTTGCCACTTGAACTGTTTTGAACGTCTTGAGAAGGCAAACTACGAGAATTTATAGTATCCATAGCTTCCAAACGATCGCTTACATCCAGTACCACACCTCCTACTTGACAGCACCACAATTATCGTGATAGTATCTTTCTATGTGTTTGTATGCAATGTCAAGAAGGTAAACGAGTGGATTGAAACTAACCTTGTAAGATAACCTGGCGAGCAGTTATAAGTTGGTGCACCCTAGAACCTAGTTTAAAACCGCAGTGGCAGGTATGCGGTTAACCCTTGTATTCTCGGTTTTGTTGTCCCTATTTTGAAATAGATCGTTATATGAACTTATGCTCTTTCTTTCACTCTACATTATGACTTTGTGGAGGCTGTGTTTTCTGAACATGACCTTTTATAACTTGCACATTTCACTCTTTAAACGAACGTCTGTTGAGTTGATGCACACCTTCTCGTTTACAATAAATATGAACCTTTTATCTTCTTTCGGTACTTTATAGCGAGAAGCCAGATTGTGACCATTCAACGAGCCTCCGGTTCGCTTTACACTTGTTTCGGATCATAACGTTTCTGACGCCTTCGGTTACATTAGTTTACATGATTTCTCGCTTTGTACAATTATAATATGGTGGACAAATACACTTAACTAATCGTCTTTAAGTACATTGTCAAAATATATTTTGTTAGGATACAGCTTTAGCTTGATGTCTGAATATTCTTACTATTACTATAGAGCAACGAACGTTTAATGCGTTGTTTTGTAACACCACCTTACCGTTCAACCACAATATTTACATGTAAATCAGTTGAGTATCTACAAGTTTTGTAATAAAGAATTTACGAAAGTGATGAATTTTTGAATAAACCAGTTCTCCGAAATGTTACTAAATCATGTAAACAGTGTAAACGATGCATTGATCGTTCTCGCTGGATGCAAAAGTTGCGAGTTATCGCGACGTTGGCAACTGGTAATATAAATTTCCTCGCTGTACCAATAGCCGAAAACTCTTTTTACAAAAAAACCAAGAATACGGTCTGGCATCTACATGTTTGTTAAGATAGATTACTTTCTCACAGAATCTAACATTACACATGAGACACTTGTATTAAGCATCAGATGTATGGCTCATAATCTTGTGTCTTATAACGCAAGGAATACCTATTTTTTGAACGTTTTTGAACAGATTTTACTCATGAGCAAGGTACTTTTGTGCTCGCTTTTAATATGCTGGTTAAGGTCCTACCTCTAGGCGGATTCTGGAGAGCAGGTTTCTTTTGTTTGTGCCTCGAGATCTAGACGAGTAGGTACATACTTTACTCGGACAAATCTGTTTCTGGCTGTCACAGGTGGCATCTAGCTACTCAGTCCGGATTCGTTATTGTTTTCGTCCTGCATATGACAATTTGCATTTCGTTTAAGTATTTTTGTTTAAAGTATAAAGTATAAAGTGAAATGTGCATATCAGGGATGGCCACATCCAGCAGACACAGCCTCCCCAAACAGCCAAACAGTAGAGAGGAAAAGAGAGAACATGGTATTACAAAAATCAATTTCAATATGGACGCCACAAAATATGTATATATTTTTTTTTATTTAATGCACTTCAGTAACATTTTGCTCAAGTCGACACTGAAGGGATGTCTAAGATGTTGTATTATGAATAACCAATGATGTTCAACCTTATAAAACAGAAGTTTCTAATATTCATTTTACCTTTTTATTCCTTCCAAATGTTTTTTTTCAATCTCCTTCGCAGAGTTGTCGTTCCTTACACTCACTTTACATCTGCGAAAGGCTCAATGTCAAGATTTTTGACCAAACTCGACAGCCTTATTTTATTTAGTCATAATTATGAATTCGAAAGCTTGAGGTAAAACAAATAACAGAAATCTTAACTCTCTTTCATCAAAACCGAAGAAACCCAACTTGCTGTAAAGGTAATCGGTGAACTATTTCTTTGAGTTAAAGTTAACGTAGTTGAAAGTAGTGCCAGCCTATAACAGAGGTGAATGTAATGAGCCGATAGTATAAGTGAGTGATGTTTTTTGTCATACTAAATTCGGTTATTATACACAGTTGATACCACAAAATACGCCTGCACATATGAAACGTTACCGTATCTAAGCTTTTACTTGTTCCGATCATACGATCGTCAAACGATATATTCTGCCAATTCGACATTTTGGTAGTACCCTGAAATGACTACAAAACAGTCTTCATTGATTAACACACACACACACACTGTCTACAAGAAACACTCACACACTTTTGATTTCGAATAGACACGCACACAGTGTTTTACCTTCACCAAGGCATAGAAACACTTTTACACTTATCATAAATATGCATAAGAATGATATTTGGTATTAAATATTTAAAGATTAGTTGCAAAACATCGCCTTTCATATGAAATGACTAGTGTTGACATGCATTATTAACTTTGAAATTGTAAAACAAGCCATACATTACTCATCTTGATATCTGTTTGAATCTATGCAGTGTTTTTCTGGGTTTTCGTCCGGAAAATTCTACTCATTCAGTTGTCAAGGTTATAGACCACTAAATATTGGTGATCAGGCCTCTAAATAATTTTGTGCAGGGAATTTGCGGACCAGTAACAGGAAGTCAAGCCTGATTGGTAGAAAATGAAAATTAATATTTTAAAAAGAACATTATTTTGATAAAATATAATGACTTTGTATTAATTTGAAAACAAATAGTTTAAAATTGATAATGAAAAAAAAGTGCAATTAAACTTTAAAATAGCTATCGTTTTTGAAAGAATGTAGACAAAAGTTCCGCAGAGACTGGGATGATACACTTCTGGCTAAAATGCCGAAAAAGTTTATTGGTCATGCTATGCTAGAATTGGTATTTGACGGGTCTCTAGGTTGGTTCTCTTGAGAACTGTAAGATTTTAAGGGCTTGACCCCATAGTAAATTCAGAAATTGATGAAAAGTTACAATGGAAGTCTATGGCAATTGAATTAGTGGTTTGTAACCCCGTCTATAGCGGAAACGTTTAATAAAACATAGTTGTTTAGAAAACTACACTAGCTGTTGTTGCGAACACAACAGTGTAATATCATTTTTATTTTCACTGATTTATTCACGTTGGTACCCAAACGTATATAACATACCAAATAAGAACGTTTAGGAAACGGGCTCAAATTTTTATATTTGACGTCTTGACGTCACGTCATAAGCAAGTGATTTTGGCGCCATTTCTTGCAATTTTTCTGTCAAATTCACACAAATTTTGCTCTAAAATCATAAAATAAAAAGAAAATTTGTTTTTACCACTGAAAGATAGAAATATATTTCACTTGTGAACTCTGGAATTATGTATTTACACGAGTGGCTTCGCCACGAATTCCGGAGCTCACTCGGTGAAGTATATTTTTATCTTGCACTGGTAGAAACAAATATCCTCTATATCATCACTGGGTACATCGATTTATTTTGGTTGTTTTGTTCACTTTAGACTTTCATGTTCCTTGATTAAATGTTTGAAATTTGATTTTATGCAAAATTGACATACGCTTCGAAATTGTGATAGCTCTCTTTGGATAGTGAAATCTGTCTGGTACTTCGAAAAAGACTCGGTTGTTTTGGATCTTACCATTTGTCAGGTGCTTGGTTGTTTTAGATTTCAAAGTTTTCCATCTGTTTCCAGAAATCAGTGTAGGTTGTTTCGAAGCCAGTCACTTTCTTTGAAGCAGTTACTTTAAGCCTGTTATGTGATTTCATTTTCTTTTTGCTATTTTTTGATCATTAAGTCGTTAAGATAAGATAATTAGTTGAGAAGAGTTCACTCTGTCAGCCATCCCTGAGTTGATTGTATTCCAAACAATTCTCTAAAATAACGACCATTAACAAAATATAACAATATTCCGTTTGCACGGTTATCTAGATTCATTTGTCTGCAACATTTTGTGCTTACAGGACTCTGTTGTTGTTGTTTGTTTTTTATCTACATCAGAAAATGATACACAGTAATGTTTTAACGTACATTTAGCAAGGGTTTTGCAGTTCAATAGACTGCAGCTCGAGATAGATAGGTGGCTTTGCTTAATTTTTTTTATCAAATTTTTATTTTCTATTTTGAAATTGTATACCCATTCAATTATCTCAACAGAAACCTAATGAATGTTGTCTCTTTTCATAGTTATTAAGATCTATGTATATCTGTTAGACACTAACAAGAGATAATGGCGTGCTATCATCAAATGCCGTTCTCAATGACACCAAATGGAATATGTTCCTGTTAACAAGCTGTTCGTCCTTCGTTATAGCAGCATCAGCACAGAAATGTTCATTTAAATGAGTTATTATTTTTATCCTGTCTTGTAAACAGGAAATCTCTGGTCTTTATTTTCTCATCGTTATCCGCATGTCCGTGCACGTTCATTTTGTGCGTAAAAATTTTCTAAGCCAAAAGAAAAATTAACAAAGTAGCATGGGAAACTTTTGTTCAGTAATGCTTTATTGTATCCTAAATTTAAGTTGTGGTATTTGCACATATCAGGACATTTGATTAAGCAGAATGAGCCACAGTTAGTTGTTAGGCATAATATAACATTTATTCCAGCTATAAACATATACCATATAGTTCAACAACAACAACAACAACAACTCAACATCTTTAGTCTGAAATCACTATTTCCATTTCTATGGAGACCTTACGAAATTAACTGCAAAAATTTATAAAACATTGTTGATTTTAGGCAACAAAACGGATACGATGATATGGGAGATGACTATTTCGACAGTGATTAAAATTAACATTACGTTGTTCCTTAATCGCTTCAGTTTCAGAGGGATGTAGATTTGCTCAAGATTAAAGGTTGGAAAATTAATGAAAACAAAATGCTTGATCGCCTGGTGATTAGGCTAGTCAAAGTGCACAAAAATCTGTTGCGTTTAGCCGTAAACAGTAAAGGTGAAGACAGTACCTCCTCAGTGATCGCCGTCTTCTACAAAAAGCTCATTCGTTTATCAGGTCACAGTTCATAGACCTAGCATCCGTTTGTGTTTAATCGCCTTACTTGTTCTCAACAGTTCCGAATTTCCAAAATAGCGTAAATCGCACTCTCGTAGTTTTATTTGATACTATCTTATTCAGGACCATGTTTCTTTGTTACAATCTCCATACGATGTGGAGATAATTATAAGAACTACAGATGTGTTCTGTGATTTAATGCATTACCGTATTCGTGTTGGTATCTTACTGATGATATGACATGCACAGCTTCTTATATGTGCTGTGGTTGACAAGTCTGGGTCAACTGATACTATTACGCAAGTGTCTATTGTCGAATTGCAAAAAACAAGCATTTCCCCGTTTCGTCACAAATAGAAGTAAGTTCATGCGGTATCCAGTGTCACTGCACATTTTTATCTTACATAATTTATAGTTCCCTCGGCCTGGTCAGTTCACTCGACCACGTCAGTCTTAGGACTATCTGCAGGCAAATACGCGTACCGAGTTCCTTTTGACCCAGGTTTCTGTACAGGCACAACGTGCAATGTTGCAAACAACGTGTCATAATGTTCACTTGATTTTAGCTTATTGTGTTATACATTTACTAATCTTAGATGAAGACATTTTATAGATCCACTTTCATTAGAAAGTCAATATGACGAGACAAATTACAGAAACTTTACAGTCGTCTGCAGCAATAAACTACATGCACCTACCATAACAGTGTATTGTTGTCGTAACTTACCTGATACAAGAACGTTCTTCCATGAGGGTCTCATAACCACAGTGTCTATGTATTTCTACAGGAAGCATCAGGGGAAATGGGCACAGACAGGCAGTACAACCATGGTAGCCTCACTAAGGCATACCAGGTGATGCAGGAAGGTATTTCTGCTAACAGAGTAGAAAATGGTCGTAAATATTTGGTCATTCTTACACGAGGGCAATGGATAAGTGCGCTGGGTAGGTGCACTTCAGGTTTTCTAACCTTATAAGAGTTCATAGGAGAAGATGTTCGTTCATTTGTGAACATTTTATTAACCTAAAAATAAAATTTAATAGGTATGTTTTTATAACTGCTGAAAGCCTTACCCACAAATGTTATTTCCATATTAAATAAATTTCACGAATCGCCAAAAATATTCATGGAAACGGCACTGGATCAACCAATTTTATGACGAAAAGAAGATTTTTACACTAATATTTTTCTTTGTATTTTCTATTGTGTTCGTTCTTATTTTATTCCTCTAAGTATAGCTCATTAAGGGATTAAATGGGGCGCGTCACGGGAAAAGGTACCTTCGGACAATTGACGTCAATCATTGAAATGACGTCATAAATTTGAGAAGACGACATTATTTATTATGCATTTCGCGGTAAAAATACCATTTTATCGTCAAAATGTTTAACAAAATCACATTTCAGTGATTAGAAATTGATTTGTATTATTGTTAGTTCTTTCTTAATTTAGTAAAAACTAAAATATCACTAAAAATGGCCGAAGGTACCTTTTCCCGTGACGTGCCCCAAATCATATGCATTTAAAAGTGGCCATGAGCTTTAAATCTGTGTTATTAAAATGCAGTTTATTACCACCTATTATCACTAGTTGTTTTTAATCTGTGGGACCTTTGAACTCGGTGATGATAAAAATATGCGTTTAAATTCTGGTTTATGTATCTCTTATTATATTGATTTCAAGCAGGACGATTCCCAAGCAACTCTTTCAACAGATCAATGAGTGGAATGAGATTCCATTACTTTAAATTATTTGATGTTCTTTCATAACAACATATTCGAAGCATAATTCTCTAAATTAGTGACAACTAGTGCAATTAAACATGTTTCTGCTCTCAAACACGTTTCTGTTGTCACAATTATTAAGATTTATTTGCCAACATTCTGTTTGGTTTTCTTTAAAGGTGGCTAAACAATTCTGCAAATATCGCCAAGTACGTAGAAATGTTTTATCTATTTAATTGATGTACATATTAAAATAACAAAATTGTTATCGAGAATAACCTTTTTAGAGGTTTTCTAGCACTGATGTGTTTAAACGTGTTTTTATATATTGGCACGAATGGAAAAAAAATATTAATGAAGGCATTGACTGGCTGCGTGTCGGGATTGTCTCGCTTTGGTTCAAAGACTTTTAGAATGCACTATAATATGTAAATACTAATTACTTTATGTGTAATAAGATATTTCTAAAAGCTAGTTGGTATATACATTTCAAGAACATCTAAGAATAATCCTCTTTCATCTCTGTTAATAATCTTGCTTTAAATGTCACTTGAAATAGCCATAATATTATACTTAAAAAGCGAAATGCTTAAAAGGAATTTCCACACTTAGCAAACACTGCCTCCCAACGTAGCTAAAAAGTAGACAGGGAAAAACAAGAGAGCATTGGTTTATAAGAATATCAATTTCAAATAAGACATTAAAAACAACGGTCAGTGGCAATACAATTTGCCACTTGAGGTTTTAAAACCAGGTTCCAGGTTGCACCAACCTCACACTTACAGGTTCTCGGGTAAACATACAAGTTGGTTGTCTTGGCGAAATAACTCTGACCCACCCGTCAACTCGACAATGTGGCATGCAAAAAAGCACACAAACGATAGAACATAGGAAGCTAATACCATTGTCAATCAAAAGGGTGATTAGAGAACTTGCAAGCCTATATCAGATTTAAAGAAAACGAAGGCACACTGAATAACAAACACATAATTATGAGATAAAAATCTTAACGATACTGCCAATGAACAGGCTCAGTCAAACCAAGCCTAAAATATTTTCATATTTCTCGTGTTTGGTGGCATGTTAAATGTCAAGAACATTAAGTCATCAGTTGCTTGCTAGGTGTTTTTGTTACTTTAGCTTAAAGAAAAAAAAAGATTTGATTTTTAATTAAGTTTGTCATACAATTTTCTGGCCTGAGACAATTAAACTCATAGCAAAATATCCCTTATAGCACATCTATTTTACTTGGTAAGATGAAATAAAATGAAAGCTTTCAGTACATTTAATGATGTTTGACAGATCTACAAAATATTGCTAGTCATCTCACACTGCCTTTATACTTATTATACTCTTTTTAAATCAGGAACCAAATGCAAACTCTGTTTTTTTTCGCGAAAACATCCATATTTTCACGATTAAAAAAAAATTATGTTAACACGAATTTATTTCTGTTAGTGCTCTAAACTGCCACAACATGAAGATAAAGTTTTCATGTAAATAATGGAGGATTTCACGAAAACACATAACTTTTCACGAAACCTTAAAAATTTCACGAAAGATATTTTTGCATGAAAATAATGGAAGATTTCACGAAATCAGATTTCTTTTCATGAAAGCGTAACAATTTCACGAAAGATGCCAGTTATCTAAAAATTATGGATCATATTTGTGCCACAACTTAACCACATAAAATAACGTGAAAATTATGGATGTTTTCGCGAAAAAAAGATATCTGTTTTCGAGAAAAAAATCTGTTTTCGTGAAATCCTCCATTATTTTCATGGATACTGTATCTTTATGTTGAGGCAATTTAGAGCATTATCAGGAATAAATTCGTGTTAATTTCTTTCATGTGTAATTAATCTGTTTTCGCGAAAAAAATTTTTTTTGCGAAATCCTCCATTTTTTTCACGTTAATTCATATGGTTAAGTTGTGGCGCAAATATGCTTCCATAGGAGTGCTTATAATGCTTTCCTCGTTAAATAAAATAACTGAAATGAATATAACAAAACTTCTGAATATTTGTTTACTAAGATAAGTAATTACAAACGCTTTTTTTAATTAAAAAAATAAGTTATTGTCAAAATCATATATATCACTTAATAAACAGGAACTGTCCTTTAAAAAGTTAAACGGCGATGCTAGAAGGTTAACAGGTCAATATATGAAAAAGGAAAACACGATGCGGTTTAGTTTAAAGATTACCGAACTTAATTTATCACGGATTTCTTGGAAATAAAATAATAAATGCGTTACAAGTGACATTTATCTACATGCTTATTTTAACTAAATAAAAATGATAATCCATTCCCTTAAGTGAGAATCGAACTCGAGGCATTTGCGTGCGAAGCGAGCGTGTTATGTGCTAAAATATGACCATTATCACCAAATTCTGAAGAACTAAATATAACCTCTTCATAAAGGAAAAAACCACCGTGAGAAATTAAGGAAAATATTACAAACTTTCAACAGACCATATCCTGATTGTTTGTGTTAAGCTTCTCCGAGAAAAGCGTCTCGCTGTACATTTAGTCAGTACTGTTATCAGTAAAATAACCCGTTACTGATGTCATGCAGTGATGGTTACGTAAAATTAGCGCTATCCGATCAACCACTTTTGGGATTGTCCCGGCTAGCTCAGTTGGTTGCGTCGCAGGAATTGCAGGGCTAGGCGCTGTCGCCGTGACGGTGCGGGTTCGCTCCCAGCTAGAGGCACTATCATTTGAATAAACGTCATTTCAACTGTGTAGAAAATTGTTTCGGTCATCATAAATATCACCCTGCTAGATGACTCTCTGGTTAAATAGGCACCAACCGAAGAGGTTCATTTGCTTTCCTTCTGCATAATAATTTGAAACGCGTATATTTTACAACGTTTCATTGGTTAAAAAACTAGGTCATGAACCAGCTTTGACAAATAACGTATTTAAGAAAAAAACGGACGATCAAAACATCTCGATCATGGAAGCTCAATTGAGCTTTTTTTTACTGATAAGAAGAACATCTATTTATTTATTAAGTGTATTAAGTGCTATATTAACTTGTGGAAATGTGAACTTTTGAAATATCGTTTGAGTATAAAATGGTGGCCAAATCTCGAAGAAAAGCCAGTTTGATTCACATAAGTGTTCAAAAGTGCAAGGGCGAGTACTTTTTAGCAATGTTACTGAATACAAATTCATACTTTTACAAAACCATGTAAACACGCGTGTAAAACGAGCCAAGACTTGACTTTGTGATAATTTAATTCCCAGAGAAATTAACAAAATGATGCCTTGAATTGCGTGCGTATTAGATGAAACTTAATTTATGTATGGTCTTGACTGTAAAAAGATGAATTTTCCTGTATGTTCCCATTTATTACATCGGAACTGACAAAATTTCTTCTGTATAAAATCTATCAATATTTTCAATGAATATTTTTGCATGTTGAGTGTAGCCATAATGGCAAATGTTGTTTGATTAACAAAGCTTCCATTAAAGATCTAACAGAACGTGTTATATCATTTCTGTAGAGGTTCGACATCATGTAATTTGTACAAAACTTAATGTTATATTTCACGGTAAATTGATAGTCAGAACGAATTTCCGATAAAAATATAGCTCGCTAGATATCCAAACTGTGTAAGATAAACATTATAACATGATAAAAGAAGCAGAATAAATAAAACTATGAAATTTATAACCAGATACATCATTATAAATTTACTGTAGAGATGTATTCTGCAGACTAAAGATCATTTTAATTTTTTTAATATATAGCAGCCAAATCTTTAGGTTCATGGAATGTGAATCCGTCATATTGTTTGAATGGTATATTAAATGATCTTGTTGATTTATACTGACACAAATATCAAACTTTACCATGAGTTGCAACGAAAACAAGCACATGTACAAGGATGATTGGATCCATTCATCAAACAGTCATAGTCAATACTTGTCAAAATGAAAAAAACAATTAGAATATAAACTTTTAAAATCGTATGATTACTATGCTATTCAAGAAAAATCTTTCATTATTGTGACATACCACTTTAAAAAAGTGAAATAAGCATATAAGGAATGGCCACATCCAGCAGCCAAAAAGTAGAGGAAAAGAAAGCATGGTATTACAATGTTCAGTTTCAGTATGGACGCCAGTCATCGGGCATATGAGACACATTTCTATGAACATCTTTACCTCCCATATTATAATTTGTCAACAGGCCAGCGGTAACCTTTTCTTAACTAAACGGCGCTCCACCAACCACATAATCATGAAATGTTATTGATGGCGATATTTATCGCACCCCAAAGCAAGCACTAACTAGTTTAAAAAAAAAGCCGAATCGGACTGAGTTAGTATTATCATGAAGGTTAGAGGATACAAGGAAAACAACAACAACATCAGCCCCTTCTGCCCTAGCCTCGTTTTTATTAATTATATCTATGATTCAGTTCAATACTTTCCGTAATCAGCAGGGTCATAAATAACAGACTCACATAATAGATGTTCCATATATTACAAAACAAATAAAAAGGGAACGTTGACCAAACACGACAAAAATGAAATTATTGCAGCTTGTTTGATTAAGGCTGTGTGTGGGCAACAATCTTACGTACCTATCAAAGAATTTATAAAACGGTTATGACTGAGTGTGTTTTGGATGCCATACATGTGTTTTCTTTATGCGAAATCCTCCAGGTCATACTTTAAAACTTGGAATATGGGGACATCACTTTGAACTATGCTTCACTTGTATTTTTAAATTCCTACATAAACAAAGTCTGTTTTTAAATATCATATGCGTAGTTTCAATATCCCAGTCAGTGTAGCCAGGTATTGTTAAATCACCCTAGAAATATACCTTCTGCCTTTTAATGATCGACTTGCGTCTACTGCGTCTACTGTGATAAGCAGGTTTTTATATTTTCAGAATCCTTGTCTAAGTTCTATTCTATTTAGTTCCACCCATTGTTTTCTGCCCATTTTTCTGGGGCCAATAAGCCGTTGATCAAAAATGGTATTAATCAGAAAACATCGCATTGCGCGATCCATGTTCAACTTCATATGCACACAATCGTCTAAGATGGAGCAACTGTCTAAGTTCCTTTCATCTAAGGGAGATAATTCGAACTGCACTAAACGAATATGTAGCTTCGGTGATATTTTGGCCGTTTCAATTTTTTTGCTGTATTTAGAAAACAATACAACTTTATAAAATGTATTTTATGTATTGCACTTTCTAATAAAAAATATATTAATTTGTTACTAAATTTGACCATATGGTACCATTTTTATTTGGCGGCATGCACAATAGTTTATGTCGTCTGCTACACTTCTTTTAGGAAATGACGTCAACTTCTTGGAAGAAACTTTTTCCCATAGCGCGCGCGCGGCTCATTTTAAGTCTAACTACATTCCTGTGTAACTGATTTAAGGAGTCTTAGAAATACATTAGAGTGGGATCGTTATGTCATCTTTGTTTTAATGACACCATTTTTTCTCAAATAGTTATCATACTTCATGTGACAGAACCAATATGATGTAATCTGATTCTAATGATATACTGCTCACGCAAACAACATGTTTAAGTCAAAATTCTCTAAAAATTGACTATTAGCAAAATGGAACATGTTTCTATTGTCACGATAATTAGGATTTATTTGGCACAAGATATTGACATCTGATTTAAAGTTTTTTTCTCATTAAAAGCAGACATTTATTAGGATCTTCTCTTAAGCACTAATCAAACTTTTTAAAATGATTTTATCCTAACTGGGGCCGGTTGTTCGGAATGTTATCCGCGGATGAAACCAACCGATATTATATTATATTTTCATGTATTGAAAATGATTTTGCCTCTACTTGGGAGCGAACCCACACAATCACGGCGAAAGCGCCTAACCATGCAATTCCGACAACGCAACGGATTTATCTAGTCGGGATAACACCAAAACAGGTTGATCGGATAGCCCCGATAAACGTTATCATCTTTGCATGACAGTTGTAACGGATACTTGATTGATAACAGTACTGACTTAATGTACAGGGAGACTTTTACGGCGACTGCAGAACAAAGTGCTACTGTGAATTTCAAATGATATTGCATCTACTGGGGAGCTATTAAAATCATTGAAAACATTTTTGTCATCAGAAAAGTGTTAACAAATGCATAAAATAAATATGAAGAAATATTTCTATATAATAATTTCTAATTCTGAATTCAACACTAAGTTAGTCGAGCCTGTTTTGAACAACCGGGTAGATCCAGGATTGCTCGAACCCCCTTTTAGGCAGAAATAATTAATTTTCATGGGGAATATTATCATATAACTACAAGATGTCTGCTATACCCGAAGCTCCTTTACCGAAATCTTGCATCCGACCCTAATCCCTCTTAGGCAATAAATAACCAACGAAATACTGATGTTACATACGTACGGATGTAATAGATGACAACTGAAAGGGAATCAATGTCTGACGAGGAACGTGTGTATAAATGTTTGTGTCATGAAAATAATGTCTTACGTGGTTATGATATATTCTTTTAAAACAAAAACGTTGATTCTATTAGATCAGAGATATTTTCTCCGCCCATTACCAGTAGTCATAAGCATTTCTCCCAAAAGCCTAATAAACCACCCATTCGGGAAAAACAATTTAATCATCAACAAACGGCAACCCGTATAGTTTACCGGCCAAACAAAACCTAAGAATCCTGGAAGACTCTAGAAATATTAGAGATAAAACATCAGAATTGAAATTAGCATTGAACATCATAAAACAAGACATTATTTATGGAACTGAGTCGTGGATACAGGGCGTAAAACCAGGTAAACATCATCTGTAAATGCCACTGAATCATTTGAAATTCTTTCCAAAGGAATATACAGTGCCCAAGATCATAAAACTAAATCTGGAAATCAGTCTCAAATCTCAAGCATCTGATTGGCTGAAATGGCGACGATTTTCATAGCTCCCTAGTAGTTTTCCATTTTGAAATCAACATTCTTGAATTAGGTATAGATAAAATTTCTAGACAATGGTTCTCTAGAAAGTTATAAAACACAAATCAGGATTACTCTTCGAAAGATTTTATAATAACATAAGGGACATTAAAGCTGGACCTTACATAGTCGTTTTTGTTCAAAATAACATCGAAGAACTATATCAAATTAGAAAATGACATGTGTTCCATTTTTAACTAAAAGTTAAATATTTAGTTTACTTACATAAGTATATCTTTAAAAACACTTGAATGTCACCCCCTCCCTCAAACACACACACGAAAGTACACAGAGACACAATAACACACAGCCATATGTCGCGCACTATTCACAAATAAGTGAACCTGCACATCAGGAATTGCATCATCTAGAAAACACAGCCTCCCCGTGCAGCCAAAGTGTAGAGAGGAAAAGAGAGCATGTGTTAATAAGATGTTTAATTTTAAATATGAAACCACAAACAATTAACGAAAACGGATTTTTTAATCACGGAAAAAAATATATCTAGCAAAAAAGTACATACATTTTCTCGGCGGCCTATCAACAGTATGTTTTTTTTTACCTGTTCTAAAATCCATAACATTAGTGGGCGCAGATATCCGAATGCCGCGCTTGCTAATTGCCTGAATAATTGGACAACAGTACGTGTAACAGCGACAACCATTTATCAAGTATCATCTTCTCTCCTTACTTAAGAATGAATTGTCTTTGAACAACACTTGAAACAAAACAGGTTTTCGGAGCTCCTTCAGTTTGGTAAGTTTCAATGAATACGCAGCGTTTTCCAACCCTTCGTCCTCCCTCATCCACCACCGATCCCCGCATAAAGAACAGCAAATAAACAAAGTTAAGTGTAAGTTGTATATAAACATAGGTTTTCTACTGTAACGTGAAGGTTTATATGGTCAGCAGTTTTTTTATATATATTTCAGAGATGTCAGCTTTAGAATAGCTTGACTTATGGCAGAAGTTTGTCAAGCAAGGAAAATCTTACAAAAAGTGAAATATGCATATCAGGAATGGCCACATCCAGCAGACACAGCCTTCCCACACAGCCAAAAAGTATAGAGGAAAAGAGAGCATGGTATTACAACAATCAGTTTCAAATTGACACCACAAACAATTAACGAAAGTGAGAAAACGAGGGGTTACCGCCTTGGAACGGTCAGTGGCAAACAATTTGCCAGTGGGTGTTTAAACCAGGTTCTAGGGTGCACCAACCTCACACTTGCCCCAACAGGTTCTCATGTCACAAAACAAGTACAAGTTGTCTTGGTGAAATAACTCAAACAAGACACCCAACCCCTGTGATCAACATACAGACATTCTTTCCGCTAGATAGATTAAACCTCATTCAAATGTCCACTGAATGGAGGAATAAGTATGCCAACACTGTGGCATGTTCTTACTGCTGAACCATGTTCACGTGCGCCAGCGATATGAATGCGTAAAATATGGTGAATATTGTATGAGAGAAAAACCTGCGCAGACATACCAAATGTCATCAAGATGCTACAGAGGTGTGTCTGCAGTGCCATCAGCGACTTTTTCCCCTGGCGGAACATGAATAAGTTTAGAGGTGTGACAAATGTGAAAGTTCTTGTGAGAAAAGACGTTATCTGAAGGAGCATGACAAGTATAAACAGGGAGAACAACGCTTTCAGTGCGAATAGTGTCCACTCACAACACAATATTACGTATCTGATTGGTCGGGTGCAGATGCACTGTTCGAGTTATAGTACATTTTGTCACTTTTTTACACTTTTTTCAAAAGGAAACTCTCCAATTAATTTATGAATAATGAGTTTCCATCTTGGGTCAGGAACATAATGCCATAATGAACCCCAGTTGAATAATGCATAGAAAAGCAAGCACGCTCTATTGATCAAGGTCTTTGATTGAAAATAGTTTCGTAACTACTATGACAATGATAAAAGATATGATTTTTGTGTTTTGTGTATGCAACCACTGTGCAGAAGAGGGTACCTGCATTACCTGCAATGATTAGAGAAAGCTTTGAATTTGATTTTGCGATCAGCGGAGTTCAGGAGTAAGTTTGGCAAAAACTGGATGAAAACTGCTTTTTAGTTCTTAAAAATTAGCTCTCAGGAAACACCGATTTGTATATTTTGTGCAATTGTTGCTTTCACAGCAATATCTGAACAAATGACAATCCTACATTCCATGCATACTTGATGTAAAGAAAGCTTGCCTTAATTAATGTGTTAAGCGTCCATATAAACATTAAAAAACGAAAACATTAACTGTCGCGTACTTTCCATTTTATCACATTGAAATACTCGATTGCCCATTTATTAAACATTCTATCACTGTGAATTAATTTACAAGTTGAATGAAATCTTGGCAACACGTGTTTGATAAATAAAGTGGTCATTAAAACATATTCCATAATGCGTTAAATTCATTCATGTTTCTGTTGGAATTAGACATCATGTAATCCGTGCAAAATTCAACATCATGGTTCAGTGTTAATTGAAAGCCAGGAGTAATATCCGGTACAAATATCGCTCTCTTTATGCAGAACGGGGAATATGTAAATAAGATTAAAGAGACGGCTGTTTTCCCCATTCAGTTCTTTATTTCGATCTACGTGTGAATGCAATAACCCTCTGATCTTAATGAGTTCTATTTTCGAACCAAAAAATACAAAATATGTCTGACATGAATTGCAAAAATAAAACAGTTGAAAGGCTCCGAACAAAACCAATAATCAACATAATGGAAGCTCGGTTTCATTGAGCCCGTTCCTGGGAAAGAAAACGCAGTTTAAACTGTCCACGTCCCAGGTTTGGGGATATTTACACAGTTACATTTATCGTGTTCAACGGCTTCATAGTGCGCAATAGATAACAACACTGATTGAATGTATGGGGAGACTTTTAACATTTGCTTTGTTTTCTTTAATCCAATTACTACGTACTAAGTGAACCAATTGTCAAGACAAATCGAGATGTTTAATTTTATTTTTCACGTGTCTTTTGTTGATGTTTTCATCATATTGTCCAGAAATGTTTGTGTGAAACTGATCCAGTACGTCTTTGTAAAGATAAAAGATAGAAATGGTATCGTTAAGTCTCCCTTATTATAACGACATTGTATGACATTATATGAAGTGAAAGATCCAGCATCTGTTAACCATATTTATATTCAAGATTTATGGTTCTTATAAACAGCATGTTCAAATAAAACAGCTCTCCGTGTCCGTTAGCAACATTAAGCATGTTTCTGCTAACTTTTATTATTACAATTCATTTGCCACCGCTCAGGTCTTAATAAGATATCCGATTTATTCCATTTCGTTTTTAAAAGGGATAAGATATTAGATTTGTTAGATTTTGATTTACACCACAACTCGTTTTAAATGAATTTATTCATGAAATGTTAAACAAAACAGGTTAAATACACTGACGTTAATAGAGACCTTTCTTTCTTTATTTATTTTTATATATTTAATTGACACGAAAAATGTTTGAAGATAAATAAACTAAATATTATATTACAAAAACGCCCAACTACATCAGTTTATAATATTTTTGAACTTAATGTTGTTATCCATAATGATACATTGCCAAGGTTTCTATATGGATATTGTATCTATAATTTATCAATGAACCGTTCAATAATTGTTCGTCTTAAGTTGAATCACAGGAACCTGAATTTCTTTCAGTTATTACCCCGATCCCACATATATGACGTTGGACCCTATATACACATATAATAAACACAAGGAATGCAACGGATTCGTACCCCACCCACTAACCCGTTATAAGAATTTTCGAGCTGCAGCATTGACACGGAGTTTTCGCTGGTCAAACATTTGAACAAAATAAAAACCCATTATTAGCAATCATAGCGCTTCAATAAAAGTCATTCTGGAATCGGCTGTCAAACGTTTGTTTCATTCTTTATTTTGTCATCCACTCCATTGCGTGACGTCACTCAGTAGGCGCACTTGATTGGTGTCCCGAATCAGTCCTAGGTATACCGCGGGACACCGATCTACGCTCGTTTCAGTCCGGCTACTTGCGTGCGCATGTATTTCCGGTAAAGTCGGGACATACCGCATGGCCCGGTCAAAACAGCTCGGTGCATTTATTTCCAAGATGGCGACGAAACAAAATGTTTAAGTTGAAATATTGAGAAATTGCCTATTATAGGACCTATATTTGTTTTCCATTCACATAGTATTTTGGTGGCCATTTTCAGGTATCCCGAACTGCACTCTATTCATCTGTACCGGATCGGTGTACCTATCACGTGATCGGAGTACTCGGCATATACCTATCGGGACATTACGGCGTATACAAACAAGTGCGCCTACTACACCGGGGCAAATGAAAAATAATATTTTTGAAATATGAAAATAACATGATACTACTGTATTGATTGTAAAAATAGATATTAATGTTTTGTAATAAAGATTGATGTGTTCAAGTTGTTGTTCATTTGTTCAATAAAATGAAATGTAAAAATAGCATGCGGGAAAACCAGGGTGAAAACCAGAGAGCTGTTTGTTCCGTAGGTTGCACTAAATTAGTAAAACCCAAATCCCATTTTGCGATTGTAAATTGCCACTCTCAAATGTCAAATAATTATGCGTTCTATCATCTTGTTTGCAAGCTAACCACATAAGCATATTAATGTGTACGTTTTGTGTTTGACAAATCAACAACAAATATGCTTGTTGAACATTACTGTGTTCTGACCTTTGTGGTCCAATTTGAAACACGGTATCGCAGGAACGTTGCAACAAGGTTATTTGTAGATCGCTTCAATAAATAAAATACAGATATGAAGTCAATCCCGTTTCCATTACTCCTCTTTCAAGCCATACAATTCACCGATTTAGTATATTTGAACGACATTTTTTCTGATTTTAATACAATCAGAAACGAACAAAGCATTTTCACCGCGTTTGCAAACAGAAACCGGAAATAGGGTTTTTCGAAATTCCCATCGCCCAGGTGTAGAACTAAGTGACGTCACGCAATGGAGTGGACGACAAAATAAAGAACGAAACAAACGTTTGATAACCGATTCCAGATTGACTATTATTAAGGTGCTATGATTGCTAATAACAGATTTTTATTTTGTTCAAATGTTCGACCAGCGAAAACTCCGTGTCAAGGCTGCAGCTGGAAAATTCTTATAACAGGTTAGTGGGTGGGGTATGAATCCGTTGCATTCCTTGTGTTTATTATATATGTATATAGGGTCCAACGTCATATATGTGGGATCGGGGAGATTATTGAAAGAAATTCAGGTTCCTGTGGTTGATTTGACGATCACATATTCATTAAACGCAAACATTTTCTGCCGCGTAAAATACCCGCTGTTAAGTATTAATGGCATTTTCACGAATTGCTTTCTGCTAAACTAATGCAATTCTAATTAATTAATATGCTTATATTTATTTCTTGTTCTTTGTGTTTAATCAAAATCTAATTCTTGTTTTGCTATGGATTAACAATTCTTCAATGAGAGACTTCAGTTTAAGATTTAAAATTTTCACATTTATAAAGATCAATATTTAAAATAAGAACGATGCGCTACAGATTTAGTCACTTAAAAATTAATGCCATTCCAGCAAGCCAGTCCACCTCTTTATAAAACACCAGGCGCAGAAATACAACGTTGTTACAAGAAAAGGCAAACGTAAATACAGTCATTAATTAACACGCGCAAAACATGGCTTTAATTTTTTAAATAAATAGTTTTCGTTGAAATCTGCAGTCCTATGAATGAGTTAATCAATGAAATCGCTGTCCATATTTCTTAGAAATTTCAACATTATCCATTAATGTGCCAAAACACGACAATTTATCACTCAATGAAAGATAAATTTATGTATTTCAAACAACCTTTTACCCTGTGTGGTAATTGAACTAGGCTTGAAATGAATTCTTTTGATAGATGATATTTAAACGCATTTCACTGAATGTAAAGAACTAAACCAATCGCTCGAATAATTTTGCGAGCTTAGAGTGCCGAAGAAGTTAGAACATTCACGCTTTGTTCGAAATACTTTATTAAACCTTTTTCTAACACAATATAAAAACCTATAATTTATGTATGAGAAACAGTAAGAAGTGTCTACAATGACAGCTAACCTCTTTACTTTTCATAAATTTTCCTTAATTGTTTGTGGTGTCTTATTTGAAATTGAACACTTTATAAACCAATGCTTCCTTTTACTCTCTAGTGTTTGATGAGGTGGGCTGTGTTTAAGGAAATGACAATTCTTGATATGAATATTTTTTATTTCATTTGCAAACTGTGTCTACTTTAAGTATAACAATTATCAGAACTGGAAGACAATAAATTTAATAAGCCACATTCTGGTGACAGCAATTACGGCGACTTGAATATATGTATCGCTAAATGCAAGAGCACTTCATGTGTGTTTTTCTTAAATTATAAGTTGAAGTTCTTGAAATCATCAGAATGGAATAAATATACTTTAAAACACAATTGTCAGCTCCTGTCATAATTATTAAGATTGATTTCCCCCGCTTGTACTTTTCCATTAATATATTGCTATAATTACAGGGATCATTTTGACACCTGCTACGCAGATTGTTTTGTTAAACACAGATTTATCGGCTGTTATCAGTGTTCTTGAGGAAATATTTCACTTCTATACTTTACATTGACAAGCTGCCAACTGCAAGATATCATAATATATTTGGATGAGCAGTATCAGTTGTCACACTTGCGTGCGCGGATCGGATTTCCACCGCTGGGAAACCCATCTAGTTATCTTAGAGCTAATCTCAGCTAGAGGCACTATCATTTGAAATTCATAGTAGCGCTATTAGTGCAGTTTGGCGGCCGTAAAAAGTCTCACCGTACATATAGTCAGTACTGTTATCAGTAAAATAACCCGTTACCGATGTCATGCAGTGATCAGTATATCAGGGCTATCCGATCAACCGTTTTTTTGGGTTGTCCCGGCTAGCTCAGTTGCTTGCGTCGCCGGAATTGCAAGTCTAGGCGCCGTCGCCGTGACGGTGCGGGCTCGCTGCCAGCTAGTGGTACTATCATTCTGACGTTATTTATTTTGTAGGCTTTAGTAAGGCGGTTTCAGTAGTCTTGAAAGAACGTGTGGTTGAATGTACACATTAAACATTTTGCGAGTTCATGCCCATCTCACAAGACAGTGCAATTGGCCATGTATGGTTTATATGGAAGGTTGGGTTATAGGTAATTCACCAAGCAATCACGTGTTTGTTCCTAATACCTGACGTGTCAAGTGTGGGACTGGTGCCGCTATGATTTTGGTTAATTGTGGGGTCATTTGAAATTATAATCATATTATGAGCTGTGATCTCTCTCTACTTTTGTCTAGTACGGAATGTCATCATCACATCATCCGTTTTCTTTGGGCATGTTTCATGAATGAATTGTTTTGACATTTTCAAGACTAGATACTTAGTCCCCGTTCATTCAATCAGTGATGTCCTCATTTATCTTCTTTGAATGCCATTGCATACTGGTATTTATGTAAATATGAGTTGCGCTCAATCAGGGGCTAGGTGGCGTTGACAATAACATGCATTTCCATTACTGTCCATGAACATAGATGAAACATGAACAGGCTGAATCGAACGACCACTCCGTGTTCATGCTTAGCTTAGCTTAACTGTACCTTTTATTAAAGTTTATTAAAAGGCAGAACTTTCGGTGACGGGAATTTGGACTGTAAGACCAAAACTGTGGAATACGTTGCCAATTAATATTCTGGAATCTGAATTATTATATATATTTCAGAAAAAGCTGAAGGCATATTATTTAACAGATTTCGATACGTTTTTGAAATTGATTAATTGACATTACCCATGAGTTATTAGAGAAACACAGTCATCGTCATGTTCATCATAGCTATTTGAAGTGAATCAAAGCAGCAAATTAAAGCATTATATCAAGTTTGCATATTTAATGGAGGTAAGGAGATTAACGGAACCTTATAAAATTTCCTGCATTTCATCACAACAACAGAAATGCATCCAAGACACGATTTGGTTTTCAATACTTTCAGAAAGCGAGGGGAATCTTAACAAGTGCGAGTTGATGAATATATTTTTTTAAAACACAACAGTCAAGGAAAACACATGCCAAGTGACAAATTGTTTATTTTACTTAATTTATAGTCCCTCTCTGAGAATCGAATAAATGATTTTCGCTAATTATCTTCGGATTACAATTATATAAGCCTCTTCCGAGTGTTTAACTTCCGTGAAAGCATAAACATGAACGCCCTACACTGCCTGCGTATTTGATATAACGTACGAGAATATGTCTAATGTATATGATTTACGGTCTTGGGTCTGCATAGTCATTACATTAAAACTAACAAAGTTCTTTTGTATAAAATCTTTCATTATTTTAATGATAGTTCTGCGTGCTGGGTGAAGTCGAATGGCAAATGCTGTTTGATTAACAAAGCCTCCTTTAAAAACCACCGCAACATGCTATTCGTTTTTTTTTCTGTTGAAAATAGGTAGCACGCTATTTATAAAAGAATCAATGTCAAATTGCAGGGTTCTTTGAAATTCAGATGGAATTTCCGATACAAATATAGCTTACCGAGATTTAATCATAAAGAAAGGGCAAACTGTAAATAGAATATAAACATTTCATGTAATGAAGAAATACATAGATATCAATATTAACCGTGCAAACCAAATTTATTCCAAATATTGCATAAGTAACTCAGATAACTGTATAAACACATCAATGTACATTTAGCTTGTCAAATTCATTTCAATATCAGGTAACGAAAGATTTCGTTTAACATGATTACAAGATCGCCTTACCTCCTGCTTATAATAAACGTAATATCATCGAGCAAAATATAATAAGCGCGCAGGGAGAGAAGCGTACATTAGGATTAACAACACTTAATCGAAGTGAAGGACACGTTTAACTAACTTTTCGAATCTGTTTAACAAATACCACAGGACTTGGATCAGAACAAATCAAAATTCACCAATTTAGGTCAATTAAATCTAGGAATACTGATTGACAAAGGATCCGTTTTATATATAAGTTAACACAGCATGGTTTGTACAGCATGTAAAACCTGTTCCGTGTAAAAGCCTCTACTGGCGACGCCAAAAAATGTCCCGATGGAATTGACGATGAAAGCACAGAAATACGACACAACTAATACAGGATCCATTTAAATACAAGAGATGTTTGTAAAACATGTATGCCTCCAAATTCCAAATGGATAGATAGTTAACTGCTTTTATTGATCGCTAAATCTTGCTATTTGTGAGAAAATATTTTTGACCTTTGACCTACTGACCTGAAATTCAATAAGGGTCTTCTACAAGTGATAACAAACCTCCATACCAAATTTAAGGACCAATGGTGAAATCATTGTCTTAATTGATGATCTGACAAAGGTTTTGTGTGGAAGACCATTGTTACCTTGACCTTTGACCTACCGACCTGAAAATCAATAGGGGTCATCTACTGGTGATGGGGTCATAATAAAACGAATCTTAAAAGAAATCATAAGCATCAGTTAAGAGGTTAATCATAAATAAAATAAATTGAGCATTACATTAATTATAAATTTAATTATACTTCTGTAAACGCAGTTCTTTCTAGTCATGTAGGACTCAGGCTTGTCTTTGTTGGTCCATCCTGCCTTTATTATGATTTCTTGACTAGCCCTTTCCTTTGTAAATTGGATTTCAAAATAATTTGGCAGAAGTGACCACCATAGTATGAAAGTGTCGCGCAAAAATAAAACAATTTTCCTACCTTCAAGTTCAAGGTGACAGCATTTCTCTGAACTTAGTTTTCCTCTAAAACTGAGAAACTTGATGGCATAAAATGAATTAAATTTATTTTGTGAAGTATATTATTGTCCTCGATAGCTAACAAACATTACAAATGCCGGTATGCTATTAAGTTTATGGTTTACGGACAATACAAAAGTGAAATATGCATATCAGGAATCGCCACTCTCACAAAACACAGCGTCCCCACGTTGCGAAAGAGAAGAAAGGAAAACAGAGCATGTTTTTATAAGTATCTCAAATTCAAATAAGACGCCACAAACAATTACCGAAATAAAGAGAACCCTTGGGGTTACCGCCTGGGAACGGTCAGTGGCAAAACCATTTATACACGAAGTCCAGAATACCCGACATCGACCTGATGGTTAAATAGTATTCAAAATAAATGTATTTCATTTGGCTTTATGAAGACAAAGAATTAGCTGTAATAGTGTCCGTTTCCGCGAGACATATACATGTGTTCTAAATCCCTCAGGTTTACTTCAATTTTAGTTTTTTTTACAATTAGAAAATAAATTATACAAATTAAGCGTTTGGGTTATTATTTTTTATTAGAGTATCCAATATAGCCGTTTTTAAAACGTCCTGACTTGTCCATGTAAATTTCTAGTTGTTTAAATTTTACCAGCCACAGTTTACTCCGATATTATGATTATATTTATTAATAATTTGGCTCCTTGTGTTGATTAGAAGTGTGGATCTACTAACAATCTTTATTCTTCCTTTTTTATCACGTAAACACCTTTCTGTTATCGGAGAATTAGCAAATAGAAACTTAAGACGTAAATGCATGTTATTAATCAGGAAAGTGACAAAAACACTTTAACGATTATGTAACCATTCAGCCGTTTAGGTAACAAATAAAATTTAGTAACAAGGATAAAATTAAAATGAAAGAAATGCATTAACCTTGGAGCTACATATAGCAACGATAATATGTTAGCGGAAGTCGTGATTTATTGCGTCCTGGACCAACGTAGACTAGACATTTTATTAGAAAATAAGCTATTCAACGGTTAACTGTCAATGTCCGCATGCGCTTCTCGTTTTGATGTCAACAAAGATTTGGGTTCATGCTGCTTCTTTGTGTTTATTCCCGTCTTGTTCTTTTCTTGCTCTTTTGGATAATTCATTTCACATTTTGTTGACATCAAAACGAAATGCGCATGTGAACATTCGTTCAGTTGTCAGTCTGTACTGACAAGTAACCGTTGTAAATCAAATAGACAAATTCGCCTCGACATGGAGAATGTTTGCAAACGAATCATATTGTGCATTGAGTTATTTAATAAGCGAATCGTCTTTGTTACAAAAGAGCAACACCATATCAAACTATTCAAAAAAAAACGAAACAAGAGAGTGTAGACATTTTAAAATGCAAAAAAATAAATTAAATGAAAAGTTTTGCACTTGCAACGACAGTAGGAGGATTCTTATAGAAATGAACATTGACAGTTTAAACTAGTTATTACGGAAGCTTAGAGGGGACACTACTTGTCTAAATGTTTTGCGTCAAATCAATTATTGTTTTCTCATTTTGACCAAAAACATTTTAAGAACTCGTTATAATAAGAACGAAATGCCTAAAAGTTTTTAATTATTTCGTATATTTTGTTTTCGAATTCCCATCAAATATTTTGCAATGCAACTTAAGTCTTTTCATTTAACAGGATCTATGAGTAAAGTCGTCAAGACACATGGCGACAAGATGGAAGTTTTTCGTTTTTCCGACATATTTTACCCGAGTTCTGAAACAATTTTCCTGTATCATTTATCTCTGAATTCTTCTGTAAAGTAGACGTTATTTTTAATGATGGCGGATATAGGACTGAAGTTTCAAAGCTGTACCTTGAACGGTTACTGAGAAAAAGACAAATTTCA
>JAZAYU010000016.1:9186708-9317509 GCA_038501625.1 Corbicula japonica
AAAAATATAGCTCGCTAGATATCCAAACTGTGTAAGATAAACATTATAACATGATAAAAGAAGCAGAATAAATAAAACTATGAAATTTATAACCAGATACATCATTATAAATTTACTGTAGAGATGTATTCTGCAGACTAAAGATCATTTTAATTTTTTTAATATATAGCAGCCAAATCTTTAGGTTCATGGAATGTGAATCCGTCATATTGTTTGAATGGTATATTAAATGATCTTGTTGATTTATACTGACACAAATATCAAACTTTACCATGAGTTGCAACGAAAACAAGCACATGTACAAGGATGATTGGATCCATTCATCAAACAGTCATAGTCAATACTTGTCAAAATGAAAAAAACAATTAGAATATAAACTTTTAAAATCGTATGATTACTATGCTATTCAAGAAAAATCTTTCATTATTGTGACATACCACTTTAAAAAAGTGAAATAAGCATATAAGGAATGGCCACATCCAGCAGCCAAAAAGTAGAGGAAAAGAAAGCATGGTATTACAATGTTCAGTTTCAGTATGGACGCCAGTCATCGGGCATATGAGACACATTTCTATGAACATCTTTACCTCCCATATTATAATTTGTCAACAGGCCAGCGGTAACCTTTTCTTAACTAAACGGCGCTCCACCAACCACATAATCATGAAATGTTATTGATGGCGATATTTATCGCACCCCAAAGCAAGCACTAACTAGTTTAAAAAAAAAGCCGAATCGGACTGAGTTAGTATTATCATGAAGGTTAGAGGATACAAGGAAAACAACAACAACATCAGCCCCTTCTGCCCTAGCCTCGTTTTTATTAATTATATCTATGATTCAGTTCAATACTTTCCGTAATCAGCAGGGTCATAAATAACAGACTCACATAATAGATGTTCCATATATTACAAAACAAATAAAAAGGGAACGTTGACCAAACACGACAAAAAATGAAATTATTGCAGCTTGTTTGATTAAGGCTGTGTGTGGGCAACAATCTTACGTACCTATCAAAGAATTTATAAAACGGTTATGACTGAGTGTGTTTTGGATGCCATACATGTGTTTTCTTTATGCGAAATCCTCCAGGTCATACTTTAAAACTTGGAATATGGGGACATCACTTTGAACTATGCTTCACTTGTATTTTTAAATTCCTACATAAACAAAGTCTGTTTTTAAATATCATATGCGTAGTTTCAATATCCCAGTCAGTGTAGCCAGGTATTGTTAAATCACCCTAGAAATATACCTTCTGCCTTTTAATGATCGACTTGCGTCTACTGCGTCTACTGTGATAAGCAGGTTTTTATATTTTCAGAATCCTTGTCTAAGTTCTATTCTATTTAGTTCCACCCATTGTTTTCTGCCCATTTTTCTGGGGCCAATAAGCCGTTGATCAAAAATGGTATTAATCAGAAAACATCGCATTGCGCGATCCATGTTCAACTTCATATGCACACAATCGTCTAAGATGGAGCAACTGTCTAAGTTCCTTTCATCTAAGGGAGATAATTCGAACTGCACTAAACGAATATGTAGCTTCGGTGATATTTTGGCCGTTTCAATTTTTTTGCTGTATTTAGAAAACAATACAACTTTATAAAATGTATTTTATGTATTGCACTTTCTAATAAAAAATATATTAATTTGTTACTAAATTTGACCATATGGTACCATTTTTATTTGGCGGCATGCACAATAGTTTATGTCGTCTGCTACACTTCTTTTAGGAAATGACGTCAACTTCTTGGAAGAAACTTTTTCCCATAGCGCGCGCGCGGCTCATTTTAAGTCTAACTACATTCCTGTGTAACTGATTTAAGGAGTCTTAGAAATACATTAGAGTGGGATCGTTATGTCATCTTTGTTTTAATGACACCATTTTTTCTCAAATAGTTATCATACTTCATGTGACAGAACCAATATGATGTAATCTGATTCTAATGATATACTGCTCACGCAAACAACATGTTTAAGTCAAAATTCTCTAAAAATTGACTATTAGCAAAATGGAACATGTTTCTATTGTCACGATAATTAGGATTTATTTGGCACAAGATATTGACATCTGATTTAAAGTTTTTTTCTCATTAAAAGCAGACATTTATTAGGATCTTCTCTTAAGCACTAATCAAACTTTTTAAAATGATTTTATCCTAACTGGGGCCGGTTGTTCGGAATGTTATCCGCGGATGAAACCAACCGATATTATATTATATTTTCATGTATTGAAAATGATTTTGCCTCTACTTGGGAGCGAACCCACACAATCACGGCGAAAGCGCCTAACCATGCAATTCCGACAACGCAACGGATTTATCTAGTCGGGATAACACCAAAACAGGTTGATCGGATAGCCCCGATAAACGTTATCATCTTTGCATGACAGTTGTAACGGATACTTGATTGATAACAGTACTGACTTAATGTACAGGGAGACTTTTACGGCGACTGCAGAACAAAGTGCTACTGTGAATTTCAAATGATATTGCATCTACTGGGGAGCTATTAAAATCATTGAAAACATTTTTGTCATCAGAAAAGTGTTAACAAATGCATAAAATAAATATGAAGAAATATTTCTATATAATAATTTCTAATTCTGAATTCAACACTAAGTTAGTCGAGCCTGTTTTGAACAACCGGGTAGATCCAGGATTGCTCGAACCCCCTTTTAGGCAGAAATAATTAATTTTCATGGGGAATATTATCATATAACTACAAGATGTCTGCTATACCCGAAGCTCCTTTACCGAAATCTTGCATCCGACCCTAATCCCTCTTAGGCAATAAATAACCAACGAAATACTGATGTTACATACGTACGGATGTAATAGATGACAACTGAAAGGGAATCAATGTCTGACGAGGAACGTGTGTATAAATGTTTGTGTCATGAAAATAATGTCTTACGTGGTTATGATATATTCTTTTAAAACAAAAACGTTGATTCTATTAGATCAGAGATATTTTCTCCGCCCATTACCAGTAGTCATAAGCATTTCTCCCAAAAGCCTAATAAACCACCCATTCGGGAAAAACAATTTAATCATCAACAAACGGCAACCCGTATAGTTTACCGGCCAAACAAAACCTAAGAATCCTGGAAGACTCTAGAAATATTAGAGATAAAACATCAGAATTGAAATTAGCATTGAACATCATAAAACAAGACATTATTTATGGAACTGAGTCGTGGATACAGGGCGTAAAACCAGGTAAACATCATCTGTAAATGCCACTGAATCATTTGAAATTCTTTCCAAAGGAATATACAGTGCCCAAGATCATAAAACTAAATCTGGAAATCAGTCTCAAATCTCAAGCATCTGATTGGCTGAAATGGCGACGATTTTCATAGCTCCCTAGTAGTTTTCCATTTTGAAATCAACATTCTTGAATTAGGTATAGATAAAATTTCTAGACAATGGTTCTCTAGAAAGTTATAAAACACAAATCAGGATTACTCTTCGAAAGATTTTATAATAACATAAGGGACATTAAAGCTGGACCTTACATAGTCGTTTTTGTTCAAAATAACATCGAAGAACTATATCAAATTAGAAAATGACATGTGTTCCATTTTTAACTAAAAGTTAAATATTTAGTTTACTTACATAAGTATATCTTTAAAAACACTTGAATGTCACCCCCTCCCTCAAACACACACACGAAAGTACACAGAGACACAATAACACACAGCCATATGTCGCGCACTATTCACAAATAAGTGAACCTGCACATCAGGAATTGCATCATCTAGAAAACACAGCCTCCCCGTGCAGCCAAAGTGTAGAGAGGAAAAGAGAGCATGTGTTAATAAGATGTTTAATTTTAAATATGAAACCACAAACAATTAACGAAAACGGATTTTTTAATCACGGAAAAAAATATATCTAGCAAAAAAGTACATACATTTTCTCGGCGGCCTATCAACAGTATGTTTTTTTTTACCTGTTCTAAAATCCATAACATTAGTGGGCGCAGATATCCGAATGCCGCGCTTGCTAATTGCCTGAATAATTGGACAACAGTACGTGTAACAGCGACAACCATTTATCAAGTATCATCTTCTCTCCTTACTTAAGAATGAATTGTCTTTGAACAACACTTGAAACAAAACAGGTTTTCGGAGCTCCTTCAGTTTGGTAAGTTTCAATGAATACGCAGCGTTTTCCAACCCTTCGTCCTCCCTCATCCACCACCGATCCCCGCATAAAGAACAGCAAATAAACAAAGTTAAGTGTAAGTTGTATATAAACATAGGTTTTCTACTGTAACGTGAAGGTTTATATGGTCAGCAGTTTTTTTTATATATATTTCAGAGATGTCAGCTTTAGAATAGCTTGACTTATGGCAGAAGTTTGTCAAGCAAGGAAAATCTTACAAAAAGTGAAATATGCATATCAGGAATGGCCACATCCAGCAGACACAGCCTTCCCACACAGCCAAAAAGTATAGAGGAAAAGAGAGCATGGTATTACAACAATCAGTTTCAAATTGACACCACAAACAATTAACGAAAGTGAGAAAACGAGGGGTTACCGCCTTGGAACGGTCAGTGGCAAACAATTTGCCAGTGGGTGTTTAAACCAGGTTCTAGGGTGCACCAACCTCACACTTGCCCCAACAGGTTCTCATGTCACAAAACAAGTACAAGTTGTCTTGGTGAAATAACTCAAACAAGACACCCAACCCCTGTGATCAACATACAGACATTCTTTCCGCTAGATAGATTAAACCTCATTCAAATGTCCACTGAATGGAGGAATAAGTATGCCAACACTGTGGCATGTTCTTACTGCTGAACCATGTTCACGTGCGCCAGCGATATGAATGCGTAAAATATGGTGAATATTGTATGAGAGAAAAACCTGCGCAGACATACCAAATGTCATCAAGATGCTACAGAGGTGTGTCTGCAGTGCCATCAGCGACTTTTTCCCCTGGCGGAACATGAATAAGTTTAGAGGTGTGACAAATGTGAAAGTTCTTGTGAGAAAAGACGTTATCTGAAGGAGCATGACAAGTATAAACAGGGAGAACAACGCTTTCAGTGCGAATAGTGTCCACTCACAACACAATATTACGTATCTGATTGGTCGGGTGCAGATGCACTGTTCGAGTTATAGTACATTTTGTCACTTTTTTACACTTTTTTCAAAAGGAAACTCTCCAATTAATTTATGAATAATGAGTTTCCATCTTGGGTCAGGAACATAATGCCATAATGAACCCCAGTTGAATAATGCATAGAAAAGCAAGCACGCTCTATTGATCAAGGTCTTTGATTGAAAATAGTTTCGTAACTACTATGACAATGATAAAAGATATGATTTTTGTGTTTTGTGTATGCAACCACTGTGCAGAAGAGGGTACCTGCATTACCTGCAATGATTAGAGAAAGCTTTGAATTTGATTTTGCGATCAGCGGAGTTCAGGAGTAAGTTTGGCAAAAACTGGATGAAAACTGCTTTTTAGTTCTTAAAAATTAGCTCTCAGGAAACACCGATTTGTATATTTTGTGCAATTGTTGCTTTCACAGCAATATCTGAACAAATGACAATCCTACATTCCATGCATACTTGATGTAAAGAAAGCTTGCCTTAATTAATGTGTTAAGCGTCCATATAAACATTAAAAAACGAAAACATTAACTGTCGCGTACTTTCCATTTTATCACATTGAAATACTCGATTGCCCATTTATTAAACATTCTATCACTGTGAATTAATTTACAAGTTGAATGAAATCTTGGCAACACGTGTTTGATAAATAAAGTGGTCATTAAAACATATTCCATAATGCGTTAAATTCATTCATGTTTCTGTTGGAATTAGACATCATGTAATCCGTGCAAAATTCAACATCATGGTTCAGTGTTAATTGAAAGCCAGGAGTAATATCCGGTACAAATATCGCTCTCTTTATGCAGAACGGGGAATATGTAAATAAGATTAAAGAGACGGCTGTTTTCCCCATTCAGTTCTTTATTTCGATCTACGTGTGAATGCAATAACCCTCTGATCTTAATGAGTTCTATTTTCGAACCAAAAAATACAAAATATGTCTGACATGAATTGCAAAAATAAAACAGTTGAAAGGCTCCGAACAAAACCAATAATCAACATAATGGAAGCTCGGTTTCATTGAGCCCGTTCCTGGGAAAGAAAACGCAGTTTAAACTGTCCACGTCCCAGGTTTGGGGATATTTACACAGTTACATTTATCGTGTTCAACGGCTTCATAGTGCGCAATAGATAACAACACTGATTGAATGTATGGGGAGACTTTTAACATTTGCTTTGTTTTCTTTAATCCAATTACTACGTACTAAGTGAACCAATTGTCAAGACAAATCGAGATGTTTAATTTTATTTTTCACGTGTCTTTTGTTGATGTTTTCATCATATTGTCCAGAAATGTTTGTGTGAAACTGATCCAGTACGTCTTTGTAAAGATAAAAGATAGAAATGGTATCGTTAAGTCTCCCTTATTATAACGACATTGTATGACATTATATGAAGTGAAAGATCCAGCATCTGTTAACCATATTTATATTCAAGATTTATGGTTCTTATAAACAGCATGTTCAAATAAAACAGCTCTCCGTGTCCGTTAGCAACATTAAGCATGTTTCTGCTAACTTTTATTATTACAATTCATTTGCCACCGCTCAGGTCTTAATAAGATATCCGATTTATTCCATTTCGTTTTTAAAAGGGATAAGATATTAGATTTGTTAGATTTTGATTTACACCACAACTCGTTTTAAATGAATTTATTCATGAAATGTTAAACAAAACAGGTTAAATACACTGACGTTAATAGAGACCTTTCTTTCTTTATTTATTTTTATATATTTAATTGACACGAAAAATGTTTGAAGATAAATAAACTAAATATTATATTACAAAAACGCCCAACTACATCAGTTTATAATATTTTTGAACTTAATGTTGTTATCCATAATGATACATTGCCAAGGTTTCTATATGGATATTGTATCTATAATTTATCAATGAACCGTTCAATAATTGTTCGTCTTAAGTTGAATCACAGGAACCTGAATTTCTTTCAGTTATTACCCCGATCCCACATATATGACGTTGGACCCTATATACACATATAATAAACACAAGGAATGCAACGGATTCGTACCCCACCCACTAACCCGTTATAAGAATTTTCGAGCTGCAGCATTGACACGGAGTTTTCGCTGGTCAAACATTTGAACAAAATAAAAACCCATTATTAGCAATCATAGCGCTTCAATAAAAGTCATTCTGGAATCGGCTGTCAAACGTTTGTTTCATTCTTTATTTTGTCATCCACTCCATTGCGTGACGTCACTCAGTAGGCGCACTTGATTGGTGTCCCGAATCAGTCCTAGGTATACCGCGGGACACCGATCTACGCTCGTTTCAGTCCGGCTACTTGCGTGCGCATGTATTTCCGGTAAAGTCGGGACATACCGCATGGCCCGGTCAAAACAGCTCGGTGCATTTATTTCCAAGATGGCGACGAAACAAAATGTTTAAGTTGAAATATTGAGAAATTGCCTATTATAGGACCTATATTTGTTTTCCATTCACATAGTATTTTGGTGGCCATTTTCAGGTATCCCGAACTGCACTCTATTCATCTGTACCGGATCGGTGTACCTATCACGTGATCGGAGTACTCGGCATATACCTATCGGGACATTACGGCGTATACAAACAAGTGCGCCTACTACACCGGGGCAAATGAAAAATAATATTTTTGAAATATGAAAATAACATGATACTACTGTATTGATTGTAAAAATAGATATTAATGTTTTGTAATAAAGATTGATGTGTTCAAGTTGTTGTTCATTTGTTCAATAAAATGAAATGTAAAAATAGCATGCGGGAAAACCAGGGTGAAAACCAGAGAGCTGTTTGTTCCGTAGGTTGCACTAAATTAGTAAAACCCAAATCCCATTTTGCGATTGTAAATTGCCACTCTCAAATGTCAAATAATTATGCGTTCTATCATCTTGTTTGCAAGCTAACCACATAAGCATATTAATGTGTACGTTTTGTGTTTGACAAATCAACAACAAATATGCTTGTTGAACATTACTGTGTTCTGACCTTTGTGGTCCAATTTGAAACACGGTATCGCAGGAACGTTGCAACAAGGTTATTTGTAGATCGCTTCAATAAATAAAATACAGATATGAAGTCAATCCCGTTTCCATTACTCCTCTTTCAAGCCATACAATTCACCGATTTAGTATATTTGAACGACATTTTTTCTGATTTTAATACAATCAGAAACGAACAAAGCATTTTCACCGCGTTTGCAAACAGAAACCGGAAATAGGGTTTTTCGAAATTCCCATCGCCCAGGTGTAGAACTAAGTGACGTCACGCAATGGAGTGGACGACAAAATAAAGAACGAAACAAACGTTTGATAACCGATTCCAGATTGACTATTATTAAGGTGCTATGATTGCTAATAACAGATTTTTATTTTGTTCAAATGTTCGACCAGCGAAAACTCCGTGTCAAGGCTGCAGCTGGAAAATTCTTATAACAGGTTAGTGGGTGGGGTATGAATCCGTTGCATTCCTTGTGTTTATTATATATGTATATAGGGTCCAACGTCATATATGTGGGATCGGGGAGATTATTGAAAGAAATTCAGGTTCCTGTGGTTGATTTGACGATCACATATTCATTAAACGCAAACATTTTCTGCCGCGTAAAATACCCGCTGTTAAGTATTAATGGCATTTTCACGAATTGCTTTCTGCTAAACTAATGCAATTCTAATTAATTAATATGCTTATATTTATTTCTTGTTCTTTGTGTTTAATCAAAATCTAATTCTTGTTTTGCTATGGATTAACAATTCTTCAATGAGAGACTTCAGTTTAAGATTTAAAATTTTCACATTTATAAAGATCAATATTTAAAATAAGAACGATGCGCTACAGATTTAGTCACTTAAAAATTAATGCCATTCCAGCAAGCCAGTCCACCTCTTTATAAAACACCAGGCGCAGAAATACAACGTTGTTACAAGAAAAGGCAAACGTAAATACAGTCATTAATTAACACGCGCAAAACATGGCTTTAATTTTTTAAATAAATAGTTTTCGTTGAAATCTGCAGTCCTATGAATGAGTTAATCAATGAAATCGCTGTCCATATTTCTTAGAAATTTCAACATTATCCATTAATGTGCCAAAACACGACAATTTATCACTCAATGAAAGATAAATTTATGTATTTCAAACAACCTTTTACCCTGTGTGGTAATTGAACTAGGCTTGAAATGAATTCTTTTGATAGATGATATTTAAACGCATTTCACTGAATGTAAAGAACTAAACCAATCGCTCGAATAATTTTGCGAGCTTAGAGTGCCGAAGAAGTTAGAACATTCACGCTTTGTTCGAAATACTTTATTAAACCTTTTTCTAACACAATATAAAAACCTATAATTTATGTATGAGAAACAGTAAGAAGTGTCTACAATGACAGCTAACCTCTTTACTTTTCATAAATTTTCCTTAATTGTTTGTGGTGTCTTATTTGAAATTGAACACTTTATAAACCAATGCTTCCTTTTACTCTCTAGTGTTTGATGAGGTGGGCTGTGTTTAAGGAAATGACAATTCTTGATATGAATATTTTTTATTTCATTTGCAAACTGTGTCTACTTTAAGTATAACAATTATCAGAACTGGAAGACAATAAATTTAATAAGCCACATTCTGGTGACAGCAATTACGGCGACATGAATATATGTATCGCTAAATGCAAGAGCACTTCATGTGTGTTTTTCTTAAATTATAAGTTGAAGTTCTTGAAATCATCAGAATGGAATAAATATACTTTAAAACACAATTGTCAGCTCCTGTCATAATTATTAAGATTGATTTCCCCCGCTTGTACTTTTCCATTAATATATTGCTATAATTACAGGGATCATTTTGACACCTGCTACGCAGATTGTTTTGTTAAACACAGATTTATCGGCTGTTATCAGTGTTCTTGAGGAAATATTTCACTTCTATACTTTACATTGACAAGCTGCCAACTGCAAGATATCATAATATATTTGGATGAGCAGTATCAGTTGTCACACTTGCGTGCGCGGATCGGATTTCCACCGCTGGGAAACCCATCTAGTTATCTTAGAGCTAATCTCAGCTAGAGGCACTATCATTTGAAATTCATAGTAGCGCTATTAGTGCAGTTTGGCGGCCGTAAAAAGTCTCACCGTACATATAGTCAGTACTGTTATCAGTAAAATAACCCGTTACCGATGTCATGCAGTGATCAGTATATCAGGGCTATCCGATCAACCGTTTTTTTGGGTTGTCCCGGCTAGCTCAGTTGCTTGCGTCGCCGGAATTGCAAGTCTAGGCGCCGTCGCCGTGACGGTGCGGGCTCGCTGCCAGCTAGTGGTACTATCATTCTGACGTTATTTATTTTGTAGGCTTTAGTAAGGCGGTTTCAGTAGTCTTGAAAGAACGTGTGGTTGAATGTACACATTAAACATTTTGCGAGTTCATGCCCATCTCACAAGACAGTGCAATTGGCCATGTATGGTTTATATGGAAGGTTGGGTTATAGGTAATTCACCAAGCAATCACGTGTTTGTTCCTAATACCTGACGTGTCAAGTGTGGGACTGGTGCCGCTATGATTTTGGTTAATTGTGGGGTCATTTGAAATTATAATCATATTATGAGCTGTGATCTCTCTCTACTTTTGTCTAGTACGGAATGTCATCATCACATCATCCGTTTTCTTTGGGCATGTTTCATGAATGAATTGTTTTGACATTTTCAAGACTAGATACTTAGCCCCCGTTCATTCAATCAGTGATGTCCTCATTTATCTTCTTTGAATGCCATTGCATACTGGTATTTATGTAAATATGAGTTGCGCTCAATCAGGGGCTAGGTGGCGTTGACAATAACATGCATTTCCATTACTGTCCATGAACATAGATGAAACATGAACAGGCTGAATCGAACGACCACTCCGTGTTCATGCTTAGCTTAGCTTAACTGTACCTTTTATTAAAGTTTATTAAAAGGCAGAACTTTCGGTGACGGGAATTTGGACTGTAAGACCAAAACTGTGGAATACGTTGCCAATTAATATTCTGGAATCTGAATTATTATATATATTTCAGAAAAAGCTGAAGGCATATTATTTAACAGATTTCGATACGTTTTTGAAATTGATTAATTGACATTACCCATGAGTTATTAGAGAAACACAGTCATCGTCATGTTCATCATAGCTATTTGAAGTGAATCAAAGCAGCAAATTAAAGCATTATATCAAGTTTGCATATTTAATGGAGGTAAGGAGATTAACGGAACCTTATAAAATTTCCTGCATTTCATCACAACAACAGAAATGCATCCAAGACACGATTTGGTTTTCAATACTTTCAGAAAGCGAGGGGAATCTTAACAAGTGCGAGTTGATGAATATATTTTTTTAAAACACAACAGTCAAGGAAAACACATGCCAAGTGACAAATTGTTTATTTTACTTAATTTATAGTCCCTCTCTGAGAATCGAATAAATGATTTTCGCTAATTATCTTCGGATTACAATTATATAAGCCTCTTCCGAGTGTTTAACTTCCGTGAAAGCATAAACATGAACGCCCTACACTGCCTGCGTATTTGATATAACGTACGAGAATATGTCTAATGTATATGATTTACGGTCTTGGGTCTGCATAGTCATTACATTAAAACTAACAAAGTTCTTTTGTATAAAATCTTTCATTATTTTAATGATAGTTCTGCGTGCTGGGTGAAGTCGAATGGCAAATGCTGTTTGATTAACAAAGCCTCCTTTAAAAACCACCGCAACATGCTATTCGTTTTTTTTTCTGTTGAAAATAGGTAGCACGCTATTTATAAAAGAATCAATGTCAAATTGCAGGGTTCTTTGAAATTCAGATGGAATTTCCGATACAAATATAGCTTACCGAGATTTAATCATAAAGAAAGGGCAAACTGTAAATAGAATATAAACATTTCATGTAATGAAGAAATACATAGATATCAATATTAACCGTGCAAACCAAATTTATTCCAAATATTGCATAAGTAACTCAGATAACTGTATAAACACATCAATGTACATTTAGCTTGTCAAATTCATTTCAATATCAGGTAACGAAAGATTTCGTTTAACATGATTACAAGATCGCCTTACCTCCTGCTTATAATAAACGTAATATCATCGAGCAAAATATAATAAGCGCGCAGGGAGAGAAGCGTACATTAGGATTAACAACACTTAATCGAAGTGAAGGACACGTTTAACTAACTTTTCGAATCTGTTTAACAAATACCACAGGACTTGGATCAGAACAAATCAAAATTCACCAATTTAGGTCAATTAAATCTAGGAATACTGATTGACAAAGGATCCGTTTTATATATAAGTTAACACAGCATGGTTTGTACAGCATGTAAAACCTGTTCCGTGTAAAAGCCTCTACTGGCGACGCCAAAAAATGTCCCGATGGAATTGACGATGAAAGCACAGAAATACGACACAACTAATACAGGATCCATTTAAATACAAGAGATGTTTGTAAAACATGTATGCCTCCAAATTCCAAATGGATAGATAGTTAACTGCTTTTATTGATCGCTAAATCTTGCTATTTGTGAGAAAATATTTTTGACCTTTGACCTACTGACCTGAAATTCAATAAGGGTCTTCTACAAGTGATAACAAACCTCCATACCAAATTTAAGGACCAATGGTGAAATCATTGTCTTAATTGATGATCTGACAAAGGTTTTGTGTGGAAGACCATTGTTACCTTGACCTTTGACCTACCGACCTGAAAATCAATAGGGGTCATCTACTGGTGATGGGGTCATAATAAAACGAATCTTAAAAGAAATCATAAGCATCAGTTAAGAGGTTAATCATAAATAAAATAAATTGAGCATTACATTAATTATAAATTTAATTATACTTCTGTAAACGCAGTTCTTTCTAGTCATGTAGGACTCAGGCTTGTCTTTGTTGGTCCATCCTGCCTTTATTATGATTTCTTGACTAGCCCTTTCCTTTGTAAATTGGATTTCAAAATAATTTGGCAGAAGTGACCACCATAGTATGAAAGTGTCGCGCAAAAATAAAACAATTTTCCTACCTTCAAGTTCAAGGTGACAGCATTTCTCTGAACTTAGTTTTCCTCTAAAACTGAGAAACTTGATGGCATAAAATGAATTAAATTTATTTTGTGAAGTATATTATTGTCCTCGATAGCTAACAAACATTACAAATGCCGGTATGCTATTAAGTTTATGGTTTACGGACAATACAAAAGTGAAATATGCATATCAGGAATCGCCACTCTCACAAAACACAGCGTCCCCACGTTGCGAAAGAAAAGAAAGGAAAACAGAGCATGTTTTTATAAGTATCTCAAATTCAAATAAGACGCCACAAACAATTACCGAAATAAAGAGAACCCTTGGGGTTACCGCCTGGGAACGGTCAGTGGCAAAACCATTTATACACGAAGTCCAGAATACCCGACATCGACCTGATGGTTAAATAGTATTCAAAATAAATGTTCTTATTTGGCTTTATGAAGACAAAGAATTAGCTGTAATAGTGTCCGTTTCCGCGAGACATATACATGTGTTCTAAATCCCTCAGGTTTACTTCAATTTTAGTTTTTTTTTTACAATTAGAAAATAAATTATACAAATTAAGCGTTTGGGTTATTATTTTTTATTAGAGTATCCAATATAGCCGTTTTTAAAACGTCCTGACTTGTCCATGTAAATTTCTAGTTGTTTAAATTTTACCAGCCACAGTTTACTCCGATATTATGATTATATTTATTAATAATTTGGCTCCTTGTGTTGATTAGAAGTGTGGATCTACTAACAATCTTTATTCTTCCTTTTTTATCACGTAAACACCTTTCTGTTATCGGAGAATTAGCAAATAGAAACTTAAGACGTAAATGCATGTTATTAATCAGGAAAGTGACAAAAACACTTTAACGATTATGTAACCATTCAGCCGTTTAGGTAACAAATAAAATTTAGTAACAAGGATAAATTTAAAATGAAAGAAATGCATTAACCTTGGAGCTACATATAGCAACGATAATATGTTAGCGGAAGTCGTGATTTATTGCGTCCTGGACCAACGTAGACTAGACATTTTATTAGAAAATAAGCTATTCAATGGTTAACTGTCAATGTCCGCATGCGCTTCTCGTATTGATGTCAACAAAGATTTGGGTTCATGCTGCTTCTTTGTGTTTATTCCCGTCTTGTTCTTTTCTTGCTCTTTTGGATAATTCATTTCACATTTTGTTGACATCAAAACGAAATGCGCATGTGAACATTCGTTCAGTTGTCAGTCTGTACTGACAAGTAACCGTTGTAAATCAAATAGACAAATTCGCCTCGACATGGAGAATGTTTGCAAACGAATCATATTGTGCATTGAGTTATTTAATAAGCGAATCGTCTTTGTTACAAAAGAGCAACACCATATCAAACTATTCAAAAAAAACGAAACAAGAGAGTGTAGACATTTTAAAATGCAAAAAAATAAATTAAATGAAAAGTTTTGCACTTGCAACGACAGTAGGAGGATTCTTATAGAAATGAACATTGACAGTTTAAACTAGTTATTACGGAAGCTTAGAGGGGACACTACTTGTCTAAATGTTTTGCGTCAAATCAATTATTGTTTTCTCATTTTGACCAAAAACATTTTAAGAATTCGTTATAATAAGAACGAAATGCCTAAAAGTTTTTAGTTATTTCGTATATTTTGTTTTCGAATTCCCATCAAATATTTTGCAATGCAACTTAAGTCTTTTCATTTAACAGGATCTATGAGTAAAGTCGTCAAGACACATGGCGACAAGATGGAAGTTTTTCGTTTTTCCGACATATTTTACCCGAGTTCTGAAACAATTTTCCTGTATCATTTATCTCTGAATTCTTCTGTAAAGTAGACGTTATTTTTAATGATGGCGGATATAGGACTGAAGTTTCAAAGCTGTACCTTGAACGGTTACTGAGAAAAAGACAAATTTAAAAAAACTTAACAAAATGATGCCCGCCCGCCCGCCCCCAGCGACATACCCAGTCTAATCACCAGGATTTTTCTAATGCAAACCTTGTTAAAAACATAGTAACATTTATTTAGAAACATTTAAAAAGCAATGGAAATGTGCTTTATGGTTACTTGTTAATTAGTCAACACTGATGGTGAAACAATCGTTTTACTGCGTTTATACAAATGTGCAGTTTAACAATCAGATGGGCCTCAAAAAACATCCCTATTCTATGATAGCTAAATGTACTGTTGCAAAAGAAAAGCCTGTATAAACATACAGTGTAAAATGAATAGTCTGTACCTTTCCCTTAAACCAACACAGAAGACCTGGCTACCACAATAGCTCGACGTATTTTCTTAGAATTTGAAAGTGTGTATTTTATTTCAAGATCTACGGTCAAACCGGTTTTAAGAAACCACACCAATGGATGACAAGATGACAAAATGTAGCTGCTTAACACAGGTGGCTGTTAAAACATGTAAAACCAAAATGGCTAATTAGGACATATTAAAGCTGGCTGTTTAAGTCAGGTAGCTGTTGAATGCAGGCGGTTTTTCAGGCAGGTTCAACAGCTTCAACAAAATAGCAGAAAGAGTGATCAAGGTCGCACACAAGAAGCACTATTTCCACATGTAAGCAAATGCAGATATACTGTATTTCTGTAATAAAACATCTCAGTTGTCGCTTTAAATAAAAAGTTTTAGAGAGAAAATGTTTCAGAAGTCGAGTAACCTTTGTGGAAAAAAACAAAAACTTCGTTCTTGTCGTCATTTGCCTTGACGTCTTTACTGATATATTACGTTTTACGAAATGACGTAAGTTGCATTGACAAATATTTCATGACAATTCAAAAACAAAATATAGGAAATAATTAAAAAGTTCTAAGCTTTTTGTATTAATTATTATGATTTCCTAAAATATTTTTGATGAAAATGACAAAAAACAAATCGATTTAATGAAAAACATTTAGACAAGTAGTGTCCCCTATAAGCTTCCGTAAGTTATGACTGCGCTAGAACAATTGCTGTAGTTCTTGAAAAATTGAGGCGCGCCACGGGAAAAGGTACCTTCGGGAATTTGACGTCAATCCTTGAAACGACGTCATAAAGTTGAGCAGACGACATTAATTAATATGCAATTCGCGGTAAAAATATCATTTTATTGTCGAAATGTGTAACAAAATCACTGTTTTGTTATGAGAAAATAATAGAAATTTGAAAGTTCTTTCTAAATATAGTAACAACAAAAATGACACAAAAAATGACCGAAGGTACCTTTTCCCGTGGCGTGCCTCAATACATTGTAACGGAGGTGTATAGAATGCTTATCACTATGCATTACTCAACTAAGTTGCGAATCGTCAAACCAGCAAAATAAAAAAAGCAAACATTGTTAACATCTTCAAACCAAAAAGTACAGATTCAGGACATTTTAAAACGGACAAAATATACAAAACATAAAAAGCACAACTATCAAAATGTGTTATCGCGTACACCTATTGCTAAAAACATTTAGCAAACCGACATCGAGCTTCACGTGCAATTTTTTTTAGATCGAACCAAATGCTGCAAGATGGTAAATTCGTGCGATGAAGCTATGTACCCAAATCGTAGGACATGAACGTCAACACAGAAAGTAAAACCCAAAATCCAATATATGTTAAATTTCTTTTCCACACACATGTTTGTTCACTTCAATTTTTTCAATTCGTTTTTCGTTTACGGGCAACCGCTTTTTAAAAAGATAGAATTCGCACTTCAGACATTCGTTTCAAGCTTTTAAATCGTTGGCTCTTCAAAAGCAAATACATCAAGTAATAGTGTTAAAGAAAAACAACACGTTTGACGTAACATGCACGCACCAGGCGGTAACATTATTTTCTATATAAAGCTATTTCTTTATTAGCAAGTGCCCCTTGGGATCTGAAATTCTGTGAAAAATTCCAGCCAAACTGACAACATGGCAACTATTTTCATTTATGAAGTCAATAACCTTTTAAAATAGAAACGTATGGGCTGCCGTTGAAGGCACAGCTGTCGATTGTAAGAATTCACTAATTGACGACTGCCCAAGGCCAAGGTAAATTTATTATCTGAGGTTCTGAGGAAACGGGTTTCCTATTTTCTTCGAAATTGTCATTCCTTACATTCTAGGCTAAATGTCAAGATTTTTTACGAAACTTAACCGCTATGCTTGCTTTAGTTCCTTGTCAAAGTTCAATGTCTCAATTGCGATTAACTTATTCCAAGTGGTTTATCCATACTTCACAACCAGCAAAATGTTATTCAACCTATGGTGTGCCCGAATTTTTAACTTTTTTTTGACAGACAGCCCCAGCCTAGGAAGATACGACTGCTGACAGAGCTCCGGAAGAAACTGTCATATGTCTGAAACAAACGCGTCTTTCAGATTCAGTAAGCAAATGATATATGACGTTTGTAGTTCAACCGTGTATAGATGGGCGGCTTTAGGGTTTCAATTGATGTCCTCTGTTATCAAGTTATTGTTTATGGAACCATGTTATTGCAATTAAATACCTAAACGTAATTAATAGATGTTCAGAAGCATATGCCTTATTAATGAGAGAGACATTTTATTGAGATCATTATCAAAATATACCAGAGAGCATTGATCGTTATAATTTATAGGACTTTGACCGCAGTCATTGCCAATCATGTAATTTACCAAGCATTATAGTGTCTGCAGTTGAAAGCTAAAGACGCCTACGTAAAACCATAATACTGGTGCCTGTAGCCCGGAGCCATTAACTGATGGTCAAGGCCCAAGATCATAAAACTAAGTTTTGAGATCAGTCTCAAATCTCAAGGATCTGATTGGCTGAAATGGCGACTGGTCTCGAGATTAAGTTTAATGAACTTCGACTTGGACACTTGGAGCTTCTCAATGATTCTAGAAAGTGTAATGGAAACAAGACTGTCAGTGAAAAAGTTTGAAGGTATATTCGAATAAGTGAAACTCGATTGACTGGAATAAAATCGGATTATAATAATTAAAAGGCATCTTGTATTATTATTTGAATGGGATTTCTATTCGCATCTACACAGGGGTCTACAAAGTCAAATACTGGCAGCGATATTCAAATGCGCACACGTATGCACAGGAAGATGAACAGAGCTTTAATTGATAGTTATGTTATGAGTTTTTGGCGCGTCATATGATGAAGCCGTCGACGTCAACGTCAACGTCTTTTGTTTTTATTTCCGGGGATAATTTAGATATGTCAGCATGTAAAAGCTAATTTAAAAGCGATTTGTTTGATTTGATAAAGGCCGCATGGCCGAAACGTCATGTAAAAAGAGTGAAAACAACTGTGTTTACTGATATTCAAATGCATTTGTTTTTCTTTTGAAGTTTCTGAAGCACAGACAAAGTTTCTCTATCAGAAGCAGGTCTTTCTTGGGAAATTTTAAAATTATTGTCAAACTTAAATCAATTATTGTGTACTTCTGTGTAAGACAAATTGAAAGAAATGTTAGAAAGTCAGTGTTTCTTCATAAAAATTTGACCTTTTTGTTCCATCTTCATCAGGTTCTGATATGATCAAACAAAAACAACTTGTTTTGGTGCATAAGTTACACTTATAAATAATAACGCTTTACCTTGAACTTACCATGGTAATTTGTCTCTCCGCTACACCTAGGTACTCAGTTATGTGAAGTTCCAAACATTATTGTTATTCCCCCATCGAAGTGGGAGGCATATGGAGTTAGATTTGATCGAACTTTCGTCCCTACGTCTCCCAAAATCTTGTGTCATCAACTTCTCATAAACTATCAAGCGGATTTCTTTCAAACTTGCACCGATGATCAAGCAGGATATGTAGATGATCGTAAAGAAAATATTTTCCTGCGGCCATTTTTATTAGAGTTAAGGCCCTTTGTTAGTTTCACTCATAAAATTTATTGGCATTAATACCACATGTTCTATTTCGCTGAATTCTTTCAAACTTGCGCAGATGATTAGGCATGATGTGTAGATTGTTGTAAAAGACATTCTCTTGCAGCCATTTTCACCAATGTTATGGCCCTTTGTTTATGTTAATCATAAAAGTTTGTGGCACTTACTCCTCATTTACTATTCATGATCACCACATACCTGATACACAATTTTGTTACAAGTTATTTTAAATTGATATTGTCTATACTGGTGGGCGAACCCGTTCAGCTACTTAAGGAATGATTCTTATTTTGGTGCGGTTCATGCAGATTGGACGTGCACGCGAGAGCTGGCAAATCCATAAAGCGCGCTAGCGCTTTATGGTAAATTTGCCAGCTCTCGCGTGCACGTCCAATCTGCATGAACCGCACCAAAATAAGAATCATTACTTAAATTTACATTTTATTCATTTTTTTTCTTTAAATAAACTTAAGTCGAACGCTTTCAAAAATTAGTATTAAGTGAAAAGCGGGAGTAATACGTGGGAGTTTTCAATAGTAACAGCCATGACGTTACTGACGTCATTACGGGTCATGCGGTTCATGCAAAATGAACCGAATTTTTTTAAACGAAGAAATCAATAGGAATGTAAATATAGAACTTTAAATTATTGGCATAGGAACTGTTTTACCCGAGCTATCCTTAATTTTTCTTAAACATGCATGTGTGTTTTTTCGAAGTTCAAACAATCAGAAAACTATTCTAATTATTTTTATGTTTTGTAATCTGGATTCGATTACTTTTTCTGTTCCAAAAGGAACCGGGGTGTTAGTAAGAAAAACATAAAAAGCGTTTTAACTATCAGCCGTTTCTTGTAAAAATCTGTTTAAAAGTATTTAAATTAAATATTACCTCTCTTTTTATGAAAGACTGTTCTAATATTGAGTTGTGAGTAAATGGTTTCTATACTCAATATCCTTACTTAGATCAGAGCACCTTTGCCCAAGATCATAAAACTAAATCTGGAGATCAGTCTCAAATCTCAAGCATCTGATTGGCTGAAATGGCGACTGGTCGCCATTTCAGCCAATCAGATCCTTGAGATTTGAGACTGATCTCAAAACTTAGTCAAATTAGCAATAGCACGATGGTAGAAATACAAATATATAAAACATGATTCTCTACGACACTACGTTAAGTGTTTTTTTTTATTTAACATCAGTCAGATTTTTTGCATTTACCTACTAAATAAGCGCTTACACAACGGATATTGTTTTCATCTCTTTAACGTTGCAAAATACAAGTACATATTGTTCGTGGCATTCTTATCATAACATTGTGTTAATAGTTTGATTCAAAAACATTTATCAGGTCTTTACCCAACGCCCACTTCCAAAACTAATTAGTTCAATTTTTTCCCGATTACTGTTCGTGATGTTATGTTGGCCCAGTAAAATTAAGATTGTCAGAGAAACCGAAATTTTCAATCATCACCATTATTTGTTTCTTCTGCCAACCAAAAGCATTGTTCTGTCAAATGAAATTAACAAGAATTCCTTGTCGGGAGCAATTACTGTGCCAGCACGTTCCAATTACCGTCTTTTCCGTCAAAGATAAGAATCAGGAGTGCTCAGAATATATATAACTAATATATTTCCTTTTGGCTTTGCAGGAAAACGACGAGTCTAAATTGGTGACATCGTGCGGAATTTGAAACTTTTATCCGGAGTCTGGTTGTGTTTTATTGTTTTAATCTCTTTTCCAAAAATAAAAGACGTTCTATATTGGTGCTTTATTAACTCAGTAACGCTGTTCCGTAGTTTAAAATGATATTGCCTCTACCTGGGAGCGAACCCGCAGCGTCACCCACGACAGCGCCTAGCCCTTCAATTCCGACAACGCAACCAATTTAGCTAGTCGGGACAACCCCACCCAAAAAAGGTTGATCGTCTAGTCCTGATATACGTTACCATCACTGCAAGGCATCGGTAACGGTTTTTTACTGATAACAGTACTGACTATATGTACGGGGAACTTTTTTTACGGCCGTCACACTGCACAAATAGCACTACTGTGAATTTCAAATGATACTGTCGCTTCCTGGGAGCGAACCAACACCGTCATGGTGACAGCGCCAAGCCCTGCAATTCCGACATCGAAACCATCTTAGCTAGCCGGGACAACCCCCCCCCCCCCAAAAAAAAAAGAAATGTTGATCGGATAGCTCTGGTATACGTTACCATCACTGCATGACACCGGAAACGCGTTTTTGTTACTGATAACAGTACTGACTTTATGTACGAGGAGACTTTGTACGACTGACACACTGCACACATAGCGCTACTGTAAATTCAAAAGATTTGAAAGATTTAACACCCACACGCTCTTTGAGCACACCTGCGTTATCTCAATGCGGCTATTCCTAATGCTAGTATGCAAATTTACTTCTTCACATTAATTCTATTTCACAAACGAATAACGTTTATTTTGGTTCGCTTTTTGGGTACATTGTTAATAAAGTCAGGATTAGTCATTCATTAACACGAACAACCGACTTCTTATATACAATGGAATAGAACCAAAAATGAAAGTTATGATATATTTGTAATATATTATTGAGTGAAATATAGAAATATAACACGAATGTGTCAGAAAACACAACATACTGAGAGACATGCTAACCAGCCTCATTTAAGTTTTCTCAAGGATTTATAACTTTTGTAGAGGCATTATTTTACCGACGGTGACAGATTTGATAATTATACCTTCGGACCAGGATTTCATTCATTTTATTAAATATCGTATAAAAGAAATATTGGTAAGTGACATTAGAAGAGCTAGCAACAGTCTATTTAAGGCTTGGCGTAAAGTCCCTCAGTTGATCAATTTTATTTAGTCCTTTTGTAGCACGATGGTTGCAGGTTTCTGATTGTTTTTGAAGGTTTCTGAGGTAAGGGGAATTTTTGAAAAAAAAAAGGAGCTCGATCGTTTTCCCTTTATTATTATTGTATTATTATGATCTGTTAATATTTAGTTGCTTTGCTCAGTAGATTGAGTACATCGAGTACATATCCCTTCACCTGACACTGCCATTCTTATTCTTTTATCTGTTTAGAATTGCATGTAACAATGTTAAGATACCAACACACTTTTTCGGCAGAGTATAATTTTATTAAACACCTTTTTCTGAAGAATAACAAATCGAAGAAAATTAAACCTCTTTTTTTCGTAAAACATAGGTAAATAAAATGATAGTGCCTCTAGCTGGGAGCGAACCCGCACCGTCACGGCGACAGGGCCTAGCCCTGCAATTCCGGCGACGCAACCGAGATAGCCGGGACAACCCCCAAAACCGGTTTGTCGGATAGCCCTGATATTCCTAACCATCACTGCATGACATCGGTAACGGTTTTTTTTTACTGATAACTGTACTCAATAATAAAAGAAATAAAAGGCTACGAACAGGATCTGCACTGGTCGTTTGTCGTTTGCAAACGTATCATTACACAATTGTCAGTTGCTCGAGCTACACTGAGGAAGCTCTGTGCAAAGTGAAATATAAAATTTATATACTGAGCAAAAATAAAAAGTATCCACTTTTTATGCTTATATTCTCAATAACATATTTTCATCTAATCAGGAACGCATTGAATGGTGTTTTGTTAGTTAGTCTCAGTTATTTTTAAGTTTAATTGTTCCTGAATAAAATCTTCCACACCAAGACCTGAGGAACTGCTAATCGAATAACAATTAATCATGGATTACAAAACACAACAAATTCAATTTAAAGGGAGGTAATTGGATATGTTTGGAATTTCTAGTGTTGTTTATCGAGGACCAGTTGTGTGTTGATGAATATTTTGTGATTTTATTTATCCACAAGAGGTAGAGAAAGTGTTTTAATTCAAATAAATGTGAATATTTCAAACAATAGCTGACATTTTACTGAACCCTTATTTAACAAAGGGAAAGATAACTAGGTTGTGGTTGCAGATTTTCAAGAATACTTTATCCTTTTGCAATGAAAACAGAAACGCAAATTTGTACACATATAGAATTGTGAGTTTTCGTTTTCAAATTTGACAAAATTTAAAATAGGAAAGTGGATACTTTTTATTTTTGTTGAGTATAGTTTCAAATATTTATCTTGATATTTAAGATCGGTTCAGCCGGTAGAGTTGAACCTATAGATCAGTTAAGCCATGTCAATCAAGTTAGCCAATTAAGTTGAAGCCAAAGATCAGCTGAGCCAGTGAACCAGTTCCGTTGATAAGTTTGGATTACTTTGAACTATTGGTTACTTTCTGATATCAGTCTATAACTGCTGGAAATAGTTTTGTAAATTGTGTTGCTAATAATTGTAACAGATTTGTGTTAATATTCTTTAACTGATCATTGCACTTTTAAAAATTATTTCAGTGTTTTGATTTTTTTTTCTTATAAAGGATTCGCCGTTTAGGGTCGATAATCACGTTTTCTCTGAGGAAGCCAAATTAGTTAAAACATATGTAAAATGAGTTTTATTTAAGTGGCTGATGTACAACATTTTTATATTGCAATTTAATCACACAACAACGTCTAATGTGCGTTTTCAAACTCAGGGTGCCGTTTCATCAAACACGACGCTGTCTTATCGTAACTTTTAGCTCAGTTGGTTACGTCGCAGGAATTGCAGGGCTAGGCGCTGTCGCCGTGACGGTGCGGGTTCGCTCCCAGCTAGAGGCACTATCTTTTGTCGTAACACGGTTTTATGACAATTTAGGTGCGAGCAAGAATAGACATCTTTTTTTTCTTTAGATATCTTCATGAAATGGCACACTGGACTAGAAAGTACTATTATTTGGCAATAACAATATGTACATTCATTACTTTCATCAGCTAAAGTAAAACATATTTCTGTCTTATCTTAAGACATCTTCATGAAACGGCACCGAGATGAGCATCCAGGTCAACTGCGTTCAGGCAAAAATTGCGCGCATTTTACATGCGTGGCGAATGCAAACGGAATTGGAGTTATACGAAATAACGTGTAAGCATAATAATTCAATACAGTAGTCCTGTGTTCTATACTTATCCACGCTTTCCGAGTCAAAATTAGGCTTGAAACAGGGGGCCCGAAATCGCCACTTTTATTTATCGTTAATGACATCATACACAATATTAACTATCTTCACATTTAACAATTCAAATGTGTTTTTGATATTATACCCCGACGAACAGGTCTTGCTACGTCGCCGGAATCTCTACAATTTGAACAGATAATTATAACACTTGGGAAATGAAAATCACTACCGCTAATACAAAAGCAGTCACCTTTGAAAAGGGTCGAAGCACAAATAAACGGTTCTATATTTATCATACAGAAATAGAGGTTGTATCCTCCTTTAAATATTTAGGTATTCATCTGTTTAAAAATGGAAGTTGGTAATTAGAATATCAGAAATTAATCTCACAACAGGCATCGTTTGCATTACATAATCTTTTTCAAATTCTAGATAAGATAGAACTTTCAACTGCACAAAACTCAAACTTTTTGACACCCTAGTAGGATAAATTTTAAATTTGTGTTCAGAAGTTTGGAGTATGAACTAAATATCTGAGGAGAATTCAAGAAATCAGCACATCTCGTGGCAATTGTTGGAGAGCTTGGTCGTTTCCCAATGTCCGTTATAAGAAAATTAAATATGATAAGATATTGGATCAATGTTATAATAGAAAAAGAGACATCGCTGGTTAAACAAGTTGCAACAAGTTGAAACGAGTCGCTGCTTATAATAATTCAAAAAAGAACAACTGGGCTTCAGACATTAAAAGTATGCTAGAAAATTATGAGTGAGGAGATATATGGCTTCACAAACTTGGTATCGATATACCCTATCTAATAAGTAAGCAACGAATTTTCGATGAAATTAAACAATCGTGATACGCTAATAGATTTTTGTTTGATCTAGCAGTTGATTGTAAATACATCCGAACACTTACAAATGTAAGACTATATTATTTTCGCATAAACTCAAACTCGTAGCTGTAAGATTTGATAATAGACCTCGACAACTTAGAAATTTCCAAATCCTGTTCTATAAAATTTATCAAATCTGAGAATAATTTTCTTGTATGCCCCAAGTTCAGAGATCAACGTTTAAAATACTTCAAACGCTAGTCATGTCTTATTACGAAGTTCGAAACAATTATGTCATGCAAGTCTTTAAAAATAATAATAAGTTTTGTAAAATATATCTCTTTTGCATCTAAGCTCAGAATATATTAATATACATTTTTCTTCTGATAATAAAACCCATCAGTGCGGGTGTGCTGTCTTACCATGTGCTACACGTATTGCTCCTGTTGGAATTATTGTATTATGTATGAATTGTGAAAACTTATAATAAGCTTGGCGATTTGTTCATGCTCTCATTACAATTTATTTTGTATATTTTTACTATAAACTATGTACTAGTTTTATGCGATAAAAGTATTCGATTTGATTGGATTGTTAAACCATATGCATTAAGTCGCATAACAACAGTGTACAAAGAAACGGGCGAAAAATACATTTAAAAATTAAATGAAGTCGTGCCTTTTTTTAGTTTGAGATTGGAGACCAGACTCAAATCTCAAGCATCTGATTGGCTGAAATGGCGACCAGTCGCCATTTCAGCCAATCAGATGCTTGAGATTTGAGTCTGGTCTCCAGCTTAGGTCTTTTTTGAAATTTTACCTCTGAATAACAATACCGGTTCTCTACGTATGCCCTGCTGATTTCATATAAACTCAGAAAAGTGCAACATGAGTAAGGCCGAGAGAACTGACATTTTTACAGTCGATTAAGAAACAATTCATTTGCAGTCAACGATAAAGAACAGGATACAAAAGACATGAACATGTCGAGATAATTATATATAACGCCTTTATTGTTCGCGTAATACTCTAAACGGGATTACAGTAATCTAAGGTCGGATGAATAGAACGTTCCCTCATGAATTGCATCTCTGTTTTTTTCCAGTTAATTCTACGTGATCTCCTGTAAAAGTACAATGAGACAACAATCACCGTAGTGAAGCACTTTTTCGTATCCATGAGGGGATAGTGAATATAACATATCTATTTAAACTCTAACTTTAAAACGTTTTGATCGGTCATTGGCCTTTATTTGTTGATAATATCATAAGTCTTTGTGACGGGTTCGCTTCTGACTTAGCAGCGAAGCCGCCAGCGAAACAAAATTATTAAGGTCAAACGTATTTACTCAATTTGCTCAACATTCAATATGGTTTCGTGTGTTTTTTAGTAATAGCGATATGTTCAAATTGGATAAGTCAGAAAAAATAATTTTTCTGAAATACAGTTTGAAAAACAAGCTATTTAGCAAAAGTTCCTTTCAAATATTTTCTTTCTAACAAGCCAAGATGAATGTAGACAATATTCAGTAGCTGCGTGTTTTTTACTTTCGTTCAAGGTGAAATTACAAATGTTTAGCAGCAGAATAGAATGATTATTTTTATAATAAAAAAGGTGAAATAGCAGCAGAATAGAATAAACATTTTTATTAAAAAAAGTGAGACATGCATCTCAGAAATAGCAACACTCTGGAAAAAAAACAACAACCTCATTCAGCCAAAGAGCGGAGAAAACAGAGAGCACGGGTTTATAAGAGCGGAGAAAACAGAGAGCATGGGTTTATAAGAGCGGAGAAAACAGAGAGCATGGGTTTATAAGAGCGGAGAAAACAGAGAGCATGGGTTTATAAGAGCGGAGAAAACAGAGAGCATGGGTTTATAAGAGCGGAGAAAACAGAGAGCATGGGTTTATAAGAGCGGAGAAAACAGAGAGCATGGGTTTATAAGAGCGGAGAAAACAGAGAGCACGGGTTTATAAGAGCGGAGAAAACAGAGAGCACGGGTTTATTAAATGGTCACTTTCAAGGTAGATACCACAAACATTTAGCTACAGAAAAACAAACCTGAGGGGATGCCGCATTGGAACGCTCAGTTTGTAAACGATTAGACAACAAAGATTCAAATCAGACTCTGGAATTCACTCACCTCACATTTGCTTTAACAGGTTCTCATATAAACAATTACAAGTTGTTGCGGTGAATAAATTTCAATCCACCCATCAAACATATGAACAAGCTTAAAATGTTTCTAGAAAATGTATAATTGTTGGTTAATTTATCGTTGTCTTTAAATTGTGAATTGCTCTCTATATGGTGATGTTTTAAAGAAGACTATGCGATTCGATATTTACTGCACACTCAACCACGATTTTCGTAGAATGTCATAAAACACATTTTGTAACACGATACAAAAGTTAAGTAATTTGAAAGTTTTAATAAATTTAATGTATCTCATTTTAACAGAACTTGTTTCAAGATAATAACATTTCGATTTTGAGGCATTTGAACCTAAAATAGCAGCATTATTAAAAATGAAATATCTTTATAAATAGGAGAGACACATAATTCCAGACAAGCTAGACAGCACCCGAGGAATACATCATAAATAATGAGGGATAATTTAGAACGGTATTTACTGGCATTTGCCACTAACCGTTCCAAGGCGGTAACCCCTCGGGTTCTCATTTTTGTTTTTTGTTAGTGGTGTCTTTTTTGAAACTGATCATTTTATTAACCATGCTCTCTCTCCCTCTCTCTTCTTCTTGACTGTGTGGGGAGGCTGTTTTTTCTAATTGTGGCGATTCCTGATATGCATATTTCACCTTTTTACTTCTTGAAGACGGCCCCCTATTTGTTTCATGAAATATAGAACTATAACTGTCATCAATCAAAATATTTTAAGGGCAATGTTAACGCGACACTCATCAACTTACCCAAGAAGAACTTCACATGATAAACGGCTATTCATTTCACTTCTTTTGAAGATGTGCCACTTATTTATGATTATCTTACATCGCTTTTACATTATCCATTGTAAAATTAGGGTTTCTTAGCCGTTACAATCAATCATATTTATAGTTAACACTGTACTTTGTCATGTTTGTATGCTATAGGCTATAAGCAATGTAAAGAAAATGTATGTTGAAAAAAAAAAAACAAGTCTATTATTTTCTGTAGCTTGAAGAAGAAGAAGAAGAATAGAGAGAGAGAGCATGGTTAATAAAATGATCATTTTCAAGTTTCAAAAAAGACACCACAAACAATTAACAAAACTAAGAATCCGAGGGATTACCGCCTTAGAACGGTCAGTGGCAAATCAAATTGCCACTAGGGGTTTACACCAGGTTCTAGGGTGCGCCAACCTCACACTTGCCCCAAACAGATTCTTAAATCAACAAACAAGTTCAAGTTGTCTTGGTGAAATAACTCCAAATCACCCATCAGCTTAATAATCTTGCATGTAAAAGCACACAAACATATAAACGACTTTGTGTGTTTTCTGGTCGCTTCCTGGCCGCGTAAAACGGATGACAATCATTGATTTATCTTTAAGTAGTTGAAAATTCTGTACAAAGTACACATCATTTTCTTGTTGGTATCATTACACTCTCGTGGGAATTTAAAATTATGTTCTGTATTGATTAGGTTTTGTGAATTTATGTAAATAGAATTTTAAGGTAAGGTATTTTTGGGTGTAGATTTTTTATTTCTTTACTTTTCTAAACTGTCTCACTGTTTGAAAAATAAAGATAAATTAGAAACATTCATTTGTGCAGAGTATCATTGAATGACATTTAACCGTTATTGAGATTTTGTTAATTTTCTTTTTATCGATGAACGTGTAGGGGCCCTTAATTGTAAATATTCACATATATATGCTTCACGAAAGCATACTTACACGAATATTTTCCGTATTTACACACAAATAAGAAGTCAATTTAACATACAGTTACTGAATGGAGGATTCCGAAATGTCTTATTATGGATTTCAGCAACATCCACATAATGATGAAATATTTAATTACGTCTGAAGCTTAACAGATGCACAGATCTGTCAACCATGTCAACAATTAACATAATACATACAATTAAAAACAATTCTCCTAGCCGAAAGCCCTTTCAATTAAAACGTGCATTCAATGCATAACTGGCTGAAAGCAACAGTGTTTATGTGCTTCCAAATAAGCATCGAAGTCGCCAGCAAAACAAAATGAGGACAACCAAAGCATATCCTTAATGGTACTTGACGTTCTATATGATTTAAAAGGAACGGATTTTTCTCAACCTTCAAAAAGATGAAAATGGAACTTTGAAATCCATTCAAGATATTTTCGTCTGTTTGTGGGAAATACATCACAGTCAGAAACATGTAAGTACACATGTGTTTAATGCCAACAATGATACATCTGCTCCGAAATGTTGGTTTACTTGAAAGAAGCTTTTTTAACATATTTACCTTTAAAATGCCTTTCACAGTGACACATGCCAATACTTGATAGCTGACATGTTATTGCATTATATAATACGTTTTTATAAATGCTTATTTCGATTAGGGAGGTTAGAGCAAACCTCTTGAAGTAGATAGTTCAGAATGAATCTTTGAATGTTTCGATAAAATGCAATATTATTTTTCATTCATCGCTGTTTATATTTTCGTACATCACTGTCTTTGTATTTTCAATAGTTTTCCGTATAGATTTGTTGATGCGATCCGACTTCTGTTCACACTCAACTTTGATTTGCAGTGCTAAAACATTTTTGTTACATTCAAACCGATAAAGCAAACGGAGATATCATATAAATTTCATATAGGTTTTATGGCATTATGCTTTAAGTCTTTAAGTCAAAAAGAATTTGGTATAATATTATGGCAGTGCGATTTTCCGACTTTTACAAATACAAATAGCATCAATTTTGGCCAATGGAACCTCCCATGGAAGTTATAAACATAAATAAAAAAAGTACATAATTCCCGACAAGCTAGACATCACCCGAGGAACACATTACGTATAACTGGATCATTTAAGACATTACTGGATTCGTAAAGACGATCCCAAAGTATTTGTTGCATTAAATTTAAAATCATATACAGTTGAACCTGCATCAGCAGCAACCTGCATTCTGCAACCACCTGTCTTAAACAGACAGTTTGAATATGTCCTAAACTGTTCTGATGATATTTTGTTCTAACTGTTACCCGTCTTAAACATCCACCAGTAGTTATGCAGCCACTTTTCGGCTTAGATGGCTGTTTAATACAGGTTTGACTGTTTGTCATATTTTCTTTTCAATCTGACGGTTATACACACAACAACTCACCCAAGCAGAATTGTAACTGATAAATGGCTACATATTTATCTTTTTTGAAAATACCACGTATTTCTGAATATCTACCTCAAAGCGTTACTCCATCCATTGTATAATTAGGACTTCTTCGTATATCAGAGCGAAATTTGATACATTATATTACAAGCAATGTTTTGAACATGTATGCAGGTAAAAACAAGTCTGTTAACATGCTATACAGTTTGTTTATTAACAACAAATAAATAAAATATTCTTCATATTTTGTCTTTTTTGACAAGTCAAAAGGCTTCTTCGTAATACATGAAGTAGACTCACAAACGAGACTTTCATAAACAGTTTAACACCGAACAAGGAAAATATATAATTTTGCAACCTATGTTTTTGACGAGGTTCATGGGCATTTTACGGAAAACAACGTATTACTGCTAAACCTGGTTAGCCCCGGTTTGATCGCAACTTAGTATATATAAGAGTAAACTGTACACAATTTGAATCATTAAATGTGAATTTGAAAATGTAACAATCAGAAAATATTACCTTTTAGTACACCATTATCAGAGCAAAGAAAGCACTCTTTAAGGTATTTCTTTACGAATAGTTTGTAAGTACTAAACACTAATAAAATGCTGTTTATATATTTATACATATTTGCTACTTCGTTGGAAGTTGAAGTGTCAGGTTGGTTCACATAACAATGTATATTTCTATCCTTAAAAATGGCTTTAAAGAAAACAAAACCGATACAACATTTTCGGAAAGTTGCAAAGCGTTACTAACATTAACAAGACAATTAGGAAAGTTTAAATATGTTATACGACATAAACATCGCTTATACTTTCTTTAGTAGAACAGTCTTTACTGATGCAATAGTGAAAGCCTGAACAGGCAAGGGCTATTTAATTTCAATTTGAGGAACCAATTTAGATATCTAATCGCCTGTAAAATGAGATATGTGATCTTGATAAAATTATTTCTTCGAATCTGACTAAAAGTTTTATCTGAATAATATGACTGACAGGAAACATACGCATGAGATCTGAGTACTGACGTAATTGCAACATCAAATGGAAATTTACGTTATGCAGACAGCTTTAATCAGACTGCTGTTCCGAATAACTGCGTCTCTTAATGACCCGATTACCAATAAATATCCCAACAAGGCAATTGAGTTAGCAGGTATTCCAGGCGAACTTGATGGTTGGGTTGGAGCTAATTCACAAAACTTGTACTTGTTTGTTCATATGAGAACTTGCTGGAGCAAGTGTGAGGTTGATGCATCTTAGAACCGCGTTAACCCCCCCACCCCCAGTAGCAAACCATTTTGTCACTGACCGTTCCAAGGCGGATACCCCATTGCTGATATGCATATTCACTTTTTTCTTTCATCAAGTTATTAAAAAACACAAAAGCATGTTCTATGTCTATGAAATTGTTTATTAGCGTTTCATGAACACTTATAATTTACCGCCAAGGCAAATAACCGCTGACATTAAGGTAGAGCAACTGTAATGCTTTCCCGCGCAAAAATTTGCGACGTCATCAAACATCGGCTCGCTTTCGGTGACTTCCGAAGCTACTCGTCAGAACCGATAGTAGCCGAAGCAACATCGATTATTGTCGACTGTTAGTGACAGTTCACCGAGTATTCCCGACATTCGAGAAAAAAGCGCGGGAAAGCATTACAGTTGCTCTACCTTAATAGGTAGTAAGACTAGTATCCGGACATTACCGTAGACCCAACAGTTGGAATTCCGTATTTGCAACATGAAAGCTTACACAATAACATATTATTCGAGAACAGTGATTTTTGAATCAGAAAGATCGTAAGTAGCAAAGATCAAGTATTAAACGAATCAGCAAGTGCGACATCAGCTGAAATATTTTGTTTTTAGTTTTTGTACGGCCACTCTTTGTTGCCATTAATATTACATGAATGTATTTGATCACCAATTTAGTTTGACAGGCGCCATCTTGAGACAAGTAAAGCGCCAATTTAACGACTTGCAACGCTCATTTTAGCGTAACTAAATACACTGAACATGTGATCGGAAAGCACATATAAATCCACATAGACTAAGCAGCGACGTTAATATTTTATCCATAGACTTCGTGCAGACATTTAGTATTGTTAAACAGTGCATCTACGGAAGTGGAAAACTCTAGGGAAAACCAGCTGAGGACACTTCAATGACGACGTCTAATGATTCTATTGGCTCCGTTGATTTCTTTACTTCTAGTCTATTACGCATCAATTCAGGTTAATGTCCGCCTAAAGAAAAAAGTATCTTTATTCTTCAATTTTTTCGACCAACAATTATGAAGAAAAACGTACGAGGAGAGTTCCATAAATTCGTGGAATTCCCTTTTCAAAACTTGTTTTTACATTAAATAACATTAAAAGAAATGCACACGTAGTTAGACTCATCATATTGAATGTGTGTTTTAATTTTCTTCAACATAACGAAGATGTTGTGTTATCTATAGCAACTACTCTTTAACGACTTAAAGGGAGATGTGCAGGGTCGAGCAGGTGTACTCGGTAAAATCGTAAACAGATCGATCTATGTAACACTTACGTGTACTTTTCACTAAACTCTACATTTCAAACCATCCAGGAGGAAGTTTTCGATTAATTTTACCATTTTACCGGACCTGAAAACAATCCTCTGAAGAAATCCCTATACAAAAATACATTCTATATTTAGCGATCATGGGAATGTCACGTTTCCGCTGAGCTTACTATTCGTGGTGGTCCAGGCATTTTGAAATAAATGGGGACGTCGATAGTCGGCAAGGTACACCGAATGCGTATTTTGGTTGGAGTGATCACGTGACAATCCCAAAAACCACCGCGGCTTTACGCAGGAAATACAAAAATAGCTAACCTATGCGCGTCGCATAGGATAGGAAACACCAATTTTATATCTTTTTTATAAAAAAATATTGGTTTGAAATATTGCGGGTGTAAATCAATATTTGAGCTTCAAATAATGATATTCAACTGATTAATAATCCTATTCGCAAATCTGTTCCATTCATCAATCCTGCACATCTCCCTTTTAAAGCACGTCTTTATTTAAATGTCAAATTTGCTCAATAAGACTTTGAAAGATATTTCATAGCATGTATTGGGATGCTCGGCTAACCGATACAAATGTCATCGGTGTGGTGCCACATTCAAAAAGAGGGCATAAGTGAAATTACATGTGAAAAGGCAACAAAAAAAACTGAGAAGGAGCAGGAAACATCAGTGACGGCGATAAGACAAAGTTTACTATAAGTCAAATTGGGGTGAGGATTCAGACATTGAGCTAGGTGAGAAATTGTACTGTGTCTTAGATGTTAACACATGCGAAAGAACGGAAGAACTACATGAAGATAAAAACAACAATAGTAATGGGTTTGCTTCGGATAAACGGAAAGTGAAGTGATATACGCACTGGACTCATATTCAGAATGCGTAAGAGCCTTCCACTGTCCGAGCCCTAGTTAAGAAAGTCAAAACGAACGACAGTGATACCGTCAAAGGACTTAAAGACGTGGATAATGTGACAAAATTATTTCCCTTATTTCTAATACATTGTAGCCATTTCAAAATTATTTCCCTTATTTCTAATACATTGTAGCCATTTCATTTAGTTAGCTTATATTGTTGCTATTTTATTGGGTACTGATAAAGCTGTTGGTTTAAATACTGAAGGAAAAGTGAACACATAATTACTTTGTTTTGTTCAGTTGTCTATAGATTTAAAAGCGTTTAATAAAACAACATATATAGAGTCATGAAGTAGCAGTGAGTAATAAGCGTTCACTAAGACAGAATTATTCGGCCAAACCAGGTAAGTCATAAAATCAGGCTTGGGTTTATAAGATGTGTTGGCAGTGATATGCATTAGAGAACCAACTAGGACTTTGATGCTTGTATCCTCTACATCCATCAGTTCTCTCCGAGAACGAATTGCTTTCTAGAAGGTCGGATAGTTGTGGTTATTAGCATTATAGCTGGAACATTGGTTCAACACGTATATACAATAATATGTATATCGTGACTTTTGATGATATAAAGTTGTCAGCCTATATTGAGCTGAATATGTTGTTGCTGAAGATCTCTATCAGTGAATGTTTAACTACTGAACATGCAGTTTGACGATCATAAGGCACTGATCACATTGTTACCAGTAACTGATCTTAGCATAATAACGGTTTAAAGTTTGTTGGTTTGTTAAAAGTAAATGTAACTCAAGATGTACTTATTTTTATCACAGCAATAACAGGTACCATGTGACTTTATGGATGTCGTGCACACACAAAATCGCTCGCTTAAGATAGGTTTTTGCTTATTTCTCAGTTATTTCTGGATCGATTTCGATCAGATATAGAGCACCGTATTCCTGTTAAAAAGCAATTCCATCGACATTTAAACTCCATCATCAATAGGCTGCCGTTTTCTCTAACATTCAACGACAAATTTTGTTTGAAAGTATGAATTTGTCTTTGAATGTTATAGCTACACTGAATCAGCAAGCACTGATCTCTATCCACAAAGTCTTTTCTAAAAATAAAACAAGATGGAATCAAGTAATTAAACTTTATGAAATAAACACCGTCACAGATATTATTTGGAGACCACACGAAGATAATTTGTGAATAAATTTAATTTGTGTGTAATGTTACAACGATTCTGTACTTACAGTAAACACTTCTGTGTCCCACATTTTAAAGGGCTGTAGTACGGTCTTCAATTGAAAACAACATTTACGAGTCTTTGGGTGGCTATTTGGAAGAGTTGTATTATTCCCAAATCAATGATATTAATTGCCTCAATTGCCAATGAATTACGTTGCGATTGTTATTTTCCCATAGTTCGACTAGTCATATTGCCAGACTGATACTTTTAACTTAATACTAATAGTTACCATTAAATCAATACGCGTGTGTGCTGGTCAAGCACTACACTTTTTATAGCGTATGTAACAGCAATGAATATACAAATGCTGTCAAACCTGTCTACAGCAGATACTTCGGGAAAGATGAATACGTGTTGGTTGATATATTTTTGGCGAGCTTTCACATTTGAAAACCTAATAGATGCTATTCACATATCTTTCTGTAAAAAGCACTTGTCCTGGTATCACATCTTAACTATAAATGCAATAGATTAACGGGAACTTTGGAAGCCAACGAATATGGAAATAATGCAAGCTCGGTTTGAATAAGCTGGTTCATGGACAGAAATGGAAATGCATATTCCTGCCCACGCCGCCTAGCCCTGGATTGAGCGCAACTCAATATTTACACCAATAAACAGTACAATTTAGATCCGTTCTAAACGATGGAAATGCATATTGCTGTCCACGCTGCCTACCCACAGGATGAGTGCAACTTTCTTTTAATTACACATATATGTATAGTGATCAAAGGCCTTCAATGGACGTGTTGAAAACATCGCGTTCTTCAGCTAGAGATATTTTGTTATGCCCTCACAAAGTGGGAGGCTCAACAAATCTTGTGGCTTCAATCTCCTAAACTATAAGGCGGATTTCTTTCAAACTTGCATAGATGATCAAGCAGGATGTATGGATAGAAAGTATTTTTTCCTGCGACCATTTTTACTAGAGTTATGGCCCTTTGTTAATTTCAGTAATTAAATCTTACGGCATCAACTTCTCATTAACTATCTGAGGGATTTACTTTCAAATTTGCATAGATGGTCAAGCAGGATGTGTAGATGATCGTAAAGAAATGATTTTTTCCTGCGACCATTTTTACCAGAGTTATGGCCCTTTGTTAATTTCAGTAATTAAATCTTGTGGCATCAACTCCTCATTAACTATCTGAGGGATTTCTTTTAAATTTGCACAGATGACCAAGCAGGATGTGTAGATGATCGTAAAGAAAGGATTTTTTCCTGCGACCATTTTAACCAGAGTATGGCCCTTTGTTAATTTCAGTAATTAACTCTTGTGGCATCAGCTTATTAACTATCTGAGGGATTTCTTTCGAATTTGCACAGATGATCAAGCAGGATGTGTAGATGATCGTATTGAAAGGATTTTTTCCTGCGACCATTTTTACCAGAGTTATGGCCCTTTGCTAATTTCAGTAATTAAATCTTGTGGCGTCAACTCCTCCTAAGCTATTAGGCGGATATCTTGTGGCATCAACTCCACATTTTCTATTTAGCTGATTTCTTTCAAACTTGCACAGATAATTAGACATGATGTGAAGATTATTGTTAAGGAAATTGTCTTGCAACCATATTTACCCTTTGTTTATGTTAGTCATAAGATTTTGTGGCACTTACTCCTCATTTACTAATCATGATCACCACATGTTGTTAATACCTGGTACAAAATTTTGTTACAAATGTTGTTGCAGCAGTGGGGGCATCAGTGTCCTGAGGACACAGTCTAGTTTTCATCTGTGTTTAAAAGGTTCTATAAATTAATTCACGCGACGTTTTACCCAAGGTCAACCATTTTTCTAGTCATAAGATTCCGTGATTGGTTTGATTTTAAACTCTTGACTGCGTCAGGTAAGATTCGTCAGGTATATTTTCAAATGAAGGATATTTAATAATAATCAGATGATAATGATATCTACCTGAGAGCGAACCGAGAGCATATAAGAGACCGTGTTTTTCTGAGAATCTAATAAGTGATGTAACTATTGTCCTCATATGACATTGTTTCGAACACAAAAACACCTTACCAAAATACCAAAAATAAACCTTATAAGCAGTTAGCTAATCGTACATACTGTACCATCGTACCGAGTTTACAGGGTTCTGATTAGGCCGAAGATTTGTGCTTAAAGTCCTGTCCCACCTCCAAACTGGGTATGGGCTTTAACGTAACTGAATGGCTGCCTCAAATGAAAGATTTCGACTCATGGAGAACTTTAATACTCGTTTTTTATGTTTTATTAGTTTGACTTATCTCAGTCTAAACACGTCTACGAGGTAATTCTTTGGAGGCTCTAAAGTAATGCGATAGTAATTCTGATACTTTGTGATATAATCACAGTGGAAAAGCAGACATAAAATGTGATTAAATACAACGTTTGTTTGTGGTGATTCTCTGTTAATAACGTTTGTGTCCAATGTAATTAACGTTGAGAGAGATATAATTATTATTGGACATTTATTAACAGATAATTTGCATCCGCGCAACAATGTAATAAGATTTTGACATGAAACATTTGCACAGAAATACTTGTCCAATCCATATTCTCTTAACTTCTAATAATGATATCTGATCCATACTCCTTCGTACAGACAATAACAAAGTCGATATGTTTGAATTTTAATGCACGCACAGAAACAGATATTGTTAGGTTTCGGAACAAAAATCGAGGTTGTGTAACTTCTTGCAGCGTCAGCACAACACAAATGCCAATGCTTAAAGACGATCCGTGTGAAAGCCGTTTAAGATCTACCTTTAATCTGATAATAATATCGCCTTTAGGAATCCACGTTTACCGCAGAATGAAACCCACGCAATTTAAAATGTTATTGGGGGACTATTTTTGAGTTGAAGTAGTAGTTGAAAGTAGTCCCAGCCTATAACAGAGGTGAATGTAATGAGCATTGGGTAGGAGAGTGATTGCTGAACGGATCTTACAATTTAAATCGAGACCATTTCGACACGTTTTGTTATGTTTGTTAACAGTCTTCAGTAGATGGTTTCCATATAAAATATTAATCAAATAAAAAGGATAAAAAGTAAATATGACGGATAGAGTTATGTTTCTTGTGAAGTGTACATCATATAATAACTCTTTATCATTCAAAGTTTCATTTGCTTTTTTCAGCAGTTTCAGAGATTGCTCCTGATATGCTAGAACAGAAACGAATGAGAATGAGGGAAATCAAACATCATAAAGATAGGACCCGTTTATAAAAATACAACAGGGTAAATAAATCTGCAAACACCTATATTAACGTTATAGTTCCTTTGCAATACACATCTTCACAACGCCTTTTATCTTTATTCCGATTTTCATGAAGTTACCTTAAGAAAGTTCCGTCTTTGCGATGTTTGATTTCCTTCATTCTTCTGGTATCTGGCATTTAGAGATACCTATTGAGGTCTGTTAAATAACACAGAACTCAGTGATTGTGTTCAAGTCGGAAATATTAGTCCTGAGTTAAACAGAGAATTGGTTTCGAACCGACAAAATGTTCTAATATCTTTTGAAAATAAAGTTAAACCTGCCTTTGCAGCCACTTGCGAATAGCAACTAACTGTCTTAAACAACCAGTTTGAATATGTCGTAAACTGACATTTTGTTATTATCTTCACCTGTCTTTAACAGCCACCTGTGTATAGCAGCCACTTTTTGTCACTCCAATGGATGGCTGCTTAAGAATGGTTAGACTGTACTTAAATCTTCAATGCATTTAACAATGCATCTGCTTCATTCACCTTCGTGTAGAACTCTGCGTGCAACTACACTAGTCTGTTGCTAATGGACAGGGTCATCAACCATTCAGAGAGCATTTGAAAGGTTTCTTGAAATTTTCACATATCAACAAATCGTTAAATTGAACAACCAACAATCCAAATCAATCAATAAATCAACCTGTATTGTCACATTTTCAAAAACAATTATGCCCCCGCCATGAAATCACTATGACAAGGCGGCGTGTCACGTACAATACCCAAGCCTGAAGTTCCTTTAAAAGTACATTATTATACCCCCGCATACGAAGTATAGGGGGTATATAGGAGTCATCATCCGGTTGGTTGGTTGGTTGAATGGGCGGTCTGTCTGTGGCACTTACAGCGTCAACAGTTTTCAAGATAGCGACTTGAAACTTTAAACATATGTTCGTGAGTACATTTGCGCGAACTATTTTTTTTCTCATGTGGATCAGTCCATTATTTTTCGGAGGGGAGCACGATTTAACAAAATCTTGTGACGCAAACTACTTCTACAGTTTTTAAGATATTGACTTGAAACTTGATACATATGTTTGACATGAAGTGTAGATGTGCGTGACATATTTTTCGTGTGGATCAGTCCATTATTTTTTGCAGGGGACATGATTTAACAAAATCGTGTTATGCAAACTTCTAAATCTTGTGATGCGAACTACTTCTACAGTTTTTAAGATATTGACTTAAAACTTGATACTTATGTTCCGCATGAAGTGTAGATGTACATGCCATATTTTTCGTGTGGATCAGTCCAGTATTTTTTGCAGGGGACATGATTTAACAAAATTGTGTTATGCAAACTTCTACACTTACTACGTCAACAGTTTTCAAGATATCGACTTGAAACTTTAAACATATGTTCGTGAGTACATTTGCGCGAAATATTTTTTTCTCATGTGGATCAGTCCATTAATTTTTGCAGGGGACATGATTTAACAAAATCGTGTTATGCAAACTTCTACACTTACTACGTAAACAGTTTTCAAGATATCGACTTGAAACTTTAAACATATGTTCGTGAGTACATTTGCGCTATTTTTTTTCTCATGTGGATCAGTCCATTATTTTTCGGAAGGGAGCATGATTCAACAAAATCTTGTTACGCGAACTACTTCTACAGTTTTTAAGATATTGACTTGAAACTTTATACACGTGTTCTGCATGAAGTGCACATGTAAGCGACATGTTTTTTGTGGATCAGTCCATTATTTTTTTGGAGGGGAGCATTATTTAACAAAATATTTTATTTAAAATCTTATGACGCAAACTACTTCTCCAGTTTTCAAACTTTAAACATATGCTTGTGAGTAGATTTCCATAACATACTTTGTTTCATGTGGATCAGTCCATTATATTTTAGCAGGGGATTATGATTCAACAAAATCTTGTGACATGAACTACTTCTACAGTTTTTAAGATATTGACTTGAAACTTTAAACATATATTCGGCATGAAGTGTAGATGTGCGTGACATATTTTTCGTGTGGATCAGTCCATTATTTTTTGCAGGGGACATGATTTATCAAAATCATGTTATGCAAACTTCTACAATTACTTCGTCAACAGTTTTCAAGATATCGACTTGAAACTTTAAACATATGTTCGTGAGTACATTTGCGCAAATTTTTTTTTCTCATGTGGATCAGTCCATTATTTTTCGGAAGGGAGCATGATTCAACAAAATCTTGTGACGCGAACTACTTCTACAGTTTTTAAGATATTGACTTGAAACTTTATACATGTGTTCGGCATGAAGTGTAGATGTGCGTGACATATTTTTCGTGTGGATCAGTCCATTATTTTTTTGCAGGGGACATGATTTAACAAAATCGTGTTATGCAAACTTCTACAGTTTTCAAGACATAAGACTTTAAACTAAAATTGTATGTTCTGCATGAAGTGTGTATGTCAGCGACATATTTTTTGTGAATCAGTCCATTATTTTTTGTAGGTGAGCATTATTTAACAAAATCTTTCATTTAAACTCTTATGATGCAAACTATTCCTCCAGTTATCGAACTTTAAACATACGTTTGTGAGTAGATTTCCATGACATACTTTGTTTCATGTGGATCAGTCCATTATTTTTTAGCAGGGGAGCATGATACAACAAAATCTTGTGACACGAACTACTTCTACAGTTTTTAAGATATTAACTTGAAACTTTAAACATATGTTCAGCATGAAGTGTAGATGTGCGTGACATATTTTGTGTGTGGATCAGTCCATTCTTTTTTGCAGAGGACATGATTTAACAAAATCGTGTTATGCAAACTTCTACAGTTTTCAAGATATCGACTTGAAACTGAAATCATATGTTCTGCATGAAGTGCGCATGTTAGTGACATATTTTTTATGGATCAGTCCATTTTTGGTTGGAGGGGAGCATTATTTAACAAATTCTTATGACACAAACTACTTTTCCAGTTTTCAAACTTTTAACATACGTTCGTGATTAGATTTGCATGACATATTTTTTATCATTTAGATCAGTCCATTATTTTTTAGAAGGGGAGCACGATTCAACAAAACCTTGTGACGTCAACTACTTTTACAGTTTTGTTTACATCCGTTGAAAACCCAAGTCGCTATTTTTAAACACAACTTTTGCTTTACACGCACGTGGCGTTAGCATTAGCTCACCAAATGACATCATTTGGAAGAATAACAACATGTGCCCGGGTGAAGGTCGAGTAGCTGTGTGCGTATCAACAGATTGTAAAAAAATACTCAGAAGATGCTCGATCGTTTTGTTTTCTGACACAGAGACAGCGTAGTAAGTAATATGTATGTAATTATCATGAAACTGACATGGACTTGTATCGGTAGGCGGATATAGTCCTACGTTTGGTTTCGTTAGCATTAGCTCTCCAAATGACGTCATTATTCTTATCCCTCTCGAAAGAATAACAACATGTGCCCAGGTGAAGGTCGTGCAGCTGTGTGCGTAAAAATAAATACAGATTGTAAAACAATACTCAGAAGATGCTCGATTTTTTTTTCTTACGCAGAGACGGCGTAGTAAGTAATATGTATGTAATTATCATGCAACTGAAATGGCCTTGTATCGGTAGGCGGATATAGTTCTACCTTCGATTTTCTAAAAATGTTATGCCGCGAGAAAATTTAATCTCGGATTACACAAAATGAAAGTAGGTCTACATCAGAATATGCCGTCCAATGATGTACTTTGGAAACTAAAATGCGCAAAAATTATGTACATACTTTGTATTGGAGATATTTATTATAAAAAAAACCCCCCAAAACAGCAGAAATAAACAACTACCATCAATTTCATAATTATTGAAAATATTCATGAAGTTCTATAATTTTTGTTTATGGAGAATTTTCACTGAATTGAGAGGCATAGTTGATTAAGATAAATGACAATAAATGATAAACCCATGCCTCCAGATGTCTTAATTTTGTGTTTCAAAAAAGCTCAAATGCACTTAAGAAATGGCTTCCCAATGGTATATAAATTGCTATCTTCCAGAAGCTTCGGGGGGCTTCGACCCCCTTGTCCCCACCAAGGCTTTGCCCTGGACCTACCAGAGCCCTAGCGGCCCCCTGGACCCCCAGCAAATTTTCAGGATTTCAATTATTTTTCATCTTTCACCCATGAAAGATGCAAACATCATTTCTGTATACTCTGACAAAGCAGTATTGCGGGGGTATTAATCACCTTCAGTGATAGCTCTAGTTGACATTATTGTGATATTAGTCAACAATAATATGGGTATGCTGTTGAACCCTGCTGAAAACAGCAGTACCTCTACTTTTAAAAGTTGTCTTAATAGTGGGATGGTCTTATTATTAGGGATTGTTTTGTTGATTGTAATGTGATACAATGGTATAGAATGATTATTAATAGCTTACCTTTTTATCCCTAGTTTTTAAACACTTGCCTTAAATAGAAAATGATAACTTAATGCTTAAAAATGTAATTGTTTTGAAGGGGAAACAAAAGCTTTGCAGAATACAAACATTTCTATATGTTTTTATTAATATTTTCATCGCATTTCCACCAATATAACTTTTTTTACAGACATTTCCGTTATGAGCAGACAACAGTGCCACACATACAAATAATTGACTTGATCATCAAATGGATACATATTCTTATAATTACTCGCACGTCACTGTCTTTAAAAATGCTATTATTCCAATCATTACACTTTTGTGTCTGAAAACGAAGCATAGCAGGGGCATTCGTGTCCTATGGACACATTTCTAGTTTAAACAATACATCGATTTGCAAATTTTACTTCCCGGCTAATCAAGAAAGTTGCGGATAAGACAAATTAATGGTTGCATTTATTGTAATGCATAGATCTACAACCCTTTCATGTAATTGCACAGCAGCAATATAATGCGATTTAATAAATGCAATTTAAGAAAATGCATTGAGACTTATAATGCATAAGCACTGAGCGGATTAAACATTTCGCATCATTAGCTACTTTATGATCATCACTGTCTTTTTTGTTTCTGTCTCGCAAGTCTGCTAAGGATATTATGTTCAAGGTTGCCCACTGTTCGTCTTTGAGACGGCTGATTATATACAACTTCAACTATTGCTGTAAATGGGTCTTTTAATTACTCAATGGCTTGATGTTGTATAAATGCAAAGCATATTGTTCAAAGGAATCATACTTCAACTTTACAAATACATAATCTTTAAAAGAATAAGACGAATTTATATGAAGAACAGCATTTTAACTAAAACTACACATTTTTTTAAATTTATGAACAGTTCCGATTGATAGTGAAAGAATCGTTTGAATAACCAGCTTTTCTTTCTCGAGAGAAACGACAACATTTTTCTTCAGTCATAATGACTGTCAATGTTATATGTAATCAAATATATTATCGTGCCGAAATCTGGTTACATTAACTTGATAAATCTGGCTGAAAACTTTTTTTTCTCGTTTTTTTTACGACTGCGGAATGTTGCTGTGCATAATTAACAGGACTCGATTCAATAAAGATATCCGAGAAGCAATGATCTTTACTGTGTGAAAATCCTCCGTGATCGGTATTTAATCACGTTCCTAGCTGGAATCTCCTGGTATTACAATCCTAGTCGAATATCGAGAACTGCTGTATCTTTTCATACTGTTTTACACTGCTCTCTGAGTTTGGTCCGTTTTTTTAGAAATTCGAATAAAGCCTCTGAACTAAAATCATGCATTAGAATTAAAATCCTGAAATTAAAGATTGCACAGCTTGTTAAACGTGTATTTGGGTTTAAGAAATCAAAATGCGAATGCGTGGAAGATCTTGGTCTAAATTTTTTTGATCAACGCGCAAGTGTTGTGTAACTTTTTACGTAAATTTCCATCTCCGAACATACTTAAACAAAATAGTGTACACAATCTTATGCACGGATCTAAAAATAAGACCCATTAATTCTAAGCAGCCCTGTAATTCCTTAAACAACATGTATACGGTAATATTTCGCAGATTCTGAAGCGACAGTGATAAATCTTGTTAATAACGTTTGTGTCCAATATCATTAACTTTCAGAGTAATATAATTACTATTGAACGCTTAATAACAGATCATTTGCAACAGAGAAACATTGTTATAAGAGTTTGAGATGTAACATTCTCATAGGAAACATCTCAATCCATTTTCTCTTAGCCCTGGTGTTAATATCTTACTCGCACAGTCAATCCAGCAAACTATTGCTATTCCGATGTTTGAATAGCAATGCATGTTGTGTTGTTTTTTTCACCTAATAATGTCGAAGTTTGTATAAAATCATGGAGGTTCTTTGGACAACAAAACATCCTATTCAACAATTTTAAAATCTGCTACTTTCAACTTCTTGAAACAGAAAGCGATTGAAGTTTGCAACTGCAACTGGTACTGCACTTGAGACAATATGCGCCGACGAGAATTTTATATGGAATTTTTTAAACGCCGATTCCTTATTTCAGAATATACATGATATTCCTGTTTTCCCTTTTTTCTATTTTGCATTGCTTCCCAGTGTCGATAAACCAAATAATGACTTGTTATTTTTAGTTTGGCAGTCGGTGACTTTGAAATATCTCGATTAAATGATGTTTTTCAGTCAGCTGAAAAAGTTAATGTTAATATTTTTGACGATAAAAACGAATTATAGTACTTGCAAATTAGAACCGATGTCGCTAAAATTGAATGTTTTTATGGTATTGCGTTTTTATAGTGTTTAATTGTATTTTCGAAAATGTGTCATGAAAGGATGCTTTGTAATCGTTTACTTGTTACGGTGACCACCTTATTTTTTCTGGCATTATTTTGGGACAAAATACTAGAAAAAATATATTTATATATTACCTTTACAATAAATATTCTTCGCAACAGTTAAATTTATCAGCTAGCAAAAATTTAAAACGTGCATTGTGGTAACAGTCAAGGCTTAAAGTGCTAGGGTGACATGGGATCTTGCAGTCTGAAGGATAAGCACATTTTTAAATTTGAAATACACGGACACGAGGTAAAGTTTGGTTTTTGGACATAGCACCGAAGTTTTTATGGTTGTTTTGGTTAAAAAAACACACATAAATTACAAGATACATGTAAAAGATAACACAAAACACAGTGGTGAGGAACTGGTCGGGTTCTCAAGATATGACTTGGATTACAAAAGCAGGTAATGGTGGAAACAATGGTACTTACTTTCAAAACTATAGTCTAGAGGGAGGGGTGACCAACACAAGATGTAAAGAAAACAGAATTGAGTGTACTTAGTATTTTCGTAAAAAAAAGGTAGGTGCTTGCATGCAAACTTTGAACTTAAGATAGGACGAAAATGGGTGGTGACATCAAAATAATATTTCGAACCAAGGATATGATTTACAAGTGTTCAACGAAAGCTATTCCAATTTGTAAGAAATAATGAAATCACGCACAAATTTAACCAAATTGTGACCTCGAAGAAGGAGAGAATAGCTAAGAATTATTATTATTAATGAACATTTACGGCAGATGACTTGCTTGAACCTAATGGTGGCGTGCAGTCCAGATGCTAAGCTACTACGTTGCCGAACCCTGTTAAACATTTACAGACAAGGTTTATTGTGACGAAACTGTTTGTCTACACCAAACAAAAATACTCTATTAATAGAACCTGATAAAATGAGGGAGGGTTACAATGTGCGAGACAGCGGATGGGAAAAGTATGAAATCAATAAGCGAAACATCAGCAGTGAGTGTGCTGTGTAACGGTTTGACGTCCTCCGTCTTTTGCATGAGATCATAACAAATGCTGTTTATTTTTCTCCATTTCCGTGTTTGTTATTCATGAATACGGTGCATAGAACCTTCCCTGAGGAACCAATAAGAACTTTATATCCCAATTTAGTGAACAACACTTCAATTGTCTCGCACGTCGGTATATTGAGTGTGCATCTAAAATAGCACAGAATGAGTGATTAGAAGAAAACACATGTGACATTTTCTGATCTACATACAGCTATTACTTTTTAATTGGCCGATGAGTTCGAAGTGACTTCATTTAAAATTAGTACTAAAGACTCTCTATTGTAGTGCCAACAACCTTTGTAGGGTACGACATCAAAAAAGCGGCAACTTAACGAATACTAGTTAATGTTAAATTGGAAAACTAGTGTCCGCCGCTAGAAAATAGGACTTCTGTGTGTCTATCTTTGTCACAGGCTACAATCGTGCAAAACACATATATTCCAAGTATGAAGCGAATAGGGCACTTTGTTTTTAAAAAGGAAACGAAGTTCAATGGTAATGTTGTGTGTTAAAGAGGAATAACTCAACATATATAAACAGAAGTTGTCATTCTTGTTACCACCTTTTGCTTTGTTGATGTAGATTATATATTCCCGGTATGAAGTGGATAGGACAAACAACTTTCGAAGTTCAAGGCAACATTATGCTTCATGTTAAAGTTGTATTTGAAAGGGACATAACTAAAAATTATAGTTTGGGTTGGATCTAAATTGTACTGTATATTGGTGCAAATATTGAGTTGCGCTCAACCTGGGACTAGGCGGCGTGGGCAGTAATTTGCATTTCCATTGCTGTCCAAGAACAGGCTCAATCAAACCGAGCCTGAAATTTTTTCATATTTGTCGTGTTCGATGGCTTTCAAAGTTCCCTTTTATCTATTTCTTTAAACTCATTTATTAGTTTCCGCAGCAAATGTCCGTGGTGGAGTGTCAACGTAATCTGCTTTGCGGTGAGAGAAATTAAGACCAGGCTCAGGAAGCGGGTCATCCTCGCCTTTTGAAATTAAAACGGGTTTCGTTTTTTTTTTATCAAAATGATCCCCCAGCCTTCACAGTTATGTTACTGCTCAGAAGTGAAGAAACATGGGTTTATCATCTTCAGAACATACGATATATGAAGAACGCCTGTTACCTTGGCTATAGTATTAAGAGATTATTACGAGATTACAGTTGTGTAAAAGTTTGTAAACTAGTTTATTTCCTTAATAGCTTAAGTGAACAATATTTAATATAAAAACAAAAAAAAAGTATTGTATATCACTTTATGTTTCATCGAGCATAACCAAGGTCGACAAAATACCCTTTCTGTTGATACGAAAACAACAGGGCTGCATTATTATGCGTCTATATAGGAATTTTCTAGTCCGGGTTATTTCTCCCCAGTTGGAATTCAATGAATGACCCTTATGGAATGCTTCACTTCAAAAGAAGTGCACATTGTCAGCATATTTCAACATGGTGATTTCTACAGAGTCATGGCCCTTTGGAACAGTTTATAATACTATGATAGAGGACTATTCGTGTCTGTGCTTCTTAGCAACCACTGGCTTGATTCAAGTAACACATTACGGGAAAACTAACTAATTTGAGGGGATGTGCAAACTTATTTTTCTATAATATGATGAACGACCATTCATATCCTAGCGTTTTCTTCAATAACCTAAGAATTACGAATTACTAAGAAGTGTTCGCAAAACTCGTTAAACATTTACATGACAATGTGTGAATTATCGCCAGAGGTCAAAGGTCTGGTGGCTGTAACAAAAAAGGGAGAAAATAAAGTACTAATTGTAATTATTTGAATGGCAATAAATACAAAGGAGACATTTTATATTTCACCTGAGGTCGAAAGTCAGCAGACAATATCTTTCTAGTCAGTTAACTGTTACATTTACTGAAAAGAAAGTCCTCCGAAAGATCAAGAAAATCTAAGGAATGCACACATTAAAACACCAATGTAAGCATTATGCACGACCTTTTATTTTTGCAAGCGGTCAAAGGTCAGATGACATTAACTTAACAAAAAAAACTTGATCCTGCGATAACTTAAAAATCAATGATGGTCAGTTATGCATTAAAATGGCAGTGCAAAATTATGCGCGCTATTTATTTTTACTTGAGATCAAATGTCAGGTGACGTTTACTTAAAACACGAAAATAAAATTCAGTAATACAGTAACCCGAAAGGTTACCAAGATATCCTCATGTAACTTGTTTAATATATAAAGGTGATCACAGGATTGTGCAAAAACGTTTTATTTTTTCACGAAGTGTCAAAGGTTAAGTTTGTTACTTTGGATAAAAGAAGAGGAACTTAATACCTGAGATTACATAAGCAAGGCTACAAGTGACAGCTTGTAAAGTGAGTAATTTTCCTTCGATTTAGTTACATTTTACTACCATTCCTGTCCCAGCAAAATCATAGGTATTACTGTCGGTTCCGTCTATATTTCATTTCTGCCTGTCCTGAATAAAACAATAAATTTACTCTACAAGAAACAATATTTATCATACGGTTTAGTGGACTTAAACATAAATCATCAGGAATTAAAATCTCTTTCATGTTAAGAAGTGATACGACTTGCTGTTTCTTATCTTTTAAGCAGTAGGTATCGTCTAAAGTACATATTCGACTTTTATTCCCGCTGTTAATCTTCGTTGTAAAACTTGGTACACGATAATATGTTGGTCAAACATGATGACCGACAGTACTTTTATCCATAGGGACCTGTCTCATCTTTCCTGAAAAAAAAATCGAGTGATAAATTCATTGTTCTAGTTTACACACAAGAAGCAGAAAATGTCCTGGAATAGAGAAACTACGCAGCGAATATTTCATATTATTTTCCGTTCTTGTCAGACATAATATCCAGTGTTCGGATGACCATGACTACCGTCTTTAAAATATAAGACAAAGTCTGCACATTCGTATTGGGGCATCAGTCTGAAATTATTCGTACTGGACTATTAACTCAAATAATTAATAGCGCCATTAATATATTTTTATAAACATGCAGTGGTTTTCAGAACAGAAAATCAATTGTATTGTGCTCGCTTCCAAGTAGAGACGATATCATTTGAAATACTGTATAAGTACTAATATTAGCGGGGGTTTAATTTTGGCTATATTGGCGGTCAGGGTATGATGCGCCAATATAAAACACCGCCAATAAACATCCTTTTCAATTTAAAACGCCGCGAATTTAATATCTTGAAGATATCTGATAAAGAAAGATAGTTTCTAAATTATGTATATACTTTGGACAAGTAGGTAAACTTATATTGCGTTTACAAAAGGAATATAATTGGAATATCAAACAAAGCAATCAAGTACTGTATTAGGTAGCTGCGATAATGTTTTCCCTCTTAAAATTTAACAATAGAATAACTGCGACGTTTACTTTTCTCTTCCATTGTCTAATTTCCGCCATTTTTCATCAAGGGTTGTATTTTGGCGGTCTGGCTTGATAGCGCCAATATATGACCCCGCCAATATAAAACACTTTTAAATACGCAAAAATTTGACACCGCCAATATTAAGCGCTATACAGTAAACAGTAGCGCTATTTTTGCAGTCTGGCGGTCGTAAAAAGTCTCCTCGTACTTATACTCAGTACTGTTATCATCTGTAAAATAATTTGTTACCGAAGTCATGCAGTGATTATTATGTTTATCAGGGTTATTCGATCAACTCTTTTTGAGGTTGCCCCGGCTTGCCCAGTCGGTATCGTGATCAGAATTGCATTGCTAGGCGCTGTCGCCGTGCGGTTCGTGATCGTTAACCAGTAGAGGCAATACCATTTCAAAGTTTACAATTCTTTCAAAAAACTTTAATCTGAAACTCAATGTTGCTAATAAATTGCAGCTTTAAACTTTGTGCTGCTTATTTCTTGAAAAAATGCTTATCAAATTGACACGATACTCGCTATTTCTGGTGACATGAATGATAACTCCTGATTGACTTTTTGATAGTTATGCACTTACAAGTGTACCTGTCTTATTAACCCAATATTTATTCAATCCGGTTTGTTATCAGTTTTATAGCCCTTTGAAGGTTGTTAAGCACGTTACTTATTTTTTCGTAATTAATGAGTTGCGTTCGACGCGGGGCTCGGCGACGTGAACAGTAATATAAACTTTATTGCTGAACAGGCTCAATCAAACCTAGACAGCAATAATTCTGATATATGTCGAGTTTGGTTGCTTTCCCGTTTAATCTATTGGGATATATCATCTGTATCTAAACAAAGTCAGCTAAAAAATACTCACAATTGACACAGTTAGTGTTATGTCCCTAATTTATATCTTTTACCTTACACTTGAAGTTGCTTATAAATTTTTGAGCAATCGTACAAAATTTAAAGAAAAGTATTTTAAAATGCGTGTTGTTACTTTTCAAATGCTGGTACATCTGTCAGTAAAGTTCCAACTATTATTGTTGTCTTCTCGTGAATATTGTCACGACACCTCGGTTATACAACTAACCGGGGACAAAATCAAGCCATGGGTTTTATTTATGTGGCATACGGTGTTTTCCATATCAACTAACAAATTATACTCGAGAACAAAAGAAACGCGGCCCGTCATTTTTTAAGAATAAGTGATGACTTGTTCCTGAGGTCAGCTGTGTTTTCATAACATCCAATCATGAATCTGAACACAAACATTGAACCTGTTCAGTAAACACGGTTATCATCTAGTGTACATGTGAACACAAGCTCAATTATTGCTTATGTATTGCATAATTAGTGTAGAATACAAAAGGTAGAAGCATAAGCATGTGGCTTTTTTGTGTTCAAATATATAATGAGAAGTCGGCCTACCCTAAGACCGACAAGTGCTTCTATTACAACCATCACTCATTTTAATATCCACGAACCATTGTACTTATAAAGTTGAAAACTTATTCATGTATAGTAAGTTATCGATAACTAAACAGTCACGTCACGTGACACACAAGTACATTGAAATGTGATTTATCAGCATAGATTTTTACAAAATATATATTGCCATGTTCAAGTAATGAGTCTTGATCACTTGAAAATAGTTCATTCGCCCCATCGGCCGTACAGGTAAGATCATGTTTAGTTATATAATCATAGCATCACGTGACTGTCTACCTAACATTGACATTGAATCCTTGATCAGTAATGCAGTCTATGTAAACAATGTCTAGACTGTTATTTAATATATTGTTAATCAGATCTTATAATCTGCGGCAAAGCATTTACTCTAAATTGATCTTTTTTCCCATTTATCTTAAAGAGCACACTTAAATTGCGTGGCTTTTCTAATTTGAACGACATATCTGACATAACAAACGACCAGTAAACAAGTTCAAAAGCGAACAAAATACATTTAACCAATGTTCTAACTACACCGATCACATTATTATTTATTTCTCAGCTTAAATCAGAGTTATATCTTCAAAATTAAAACATCATTTTCAATTCTCTAAAGAAATTATTATAAACATTCATACGCGCCAGTGGAAAACACTGTAAATTGAACAAGGTCGTCGTAAAAACAAGTCACAAAATCGTCTGTAGCGAGTGTATTCACAGATACGAAGTTTAATATCTCCTGTTTAAATAATGACTCAAAATGAATTTTGAAATTTAGAAAACACTGCAATTGTCTCCGACCAGCTCCGACCATGTATTATGGGGTGGTTTAGGGAGAGCAGACTGTCAAATTTCAATAAAGCTTAATCAAAGAACGACAAAATATGCATACGCCATTCCAAAGAAAATTGAAATATTACATCTTAGCTGGTTCGAAGTATTTTTCGAAGTTGGACTTGAAGTCGGGGTATTGGAAAGTGGAACTTGAAAGGGCTGATAAAAAAACAAAACAGGTTTCTAGTAGCAGGCATCGGATTCTTTGAGGCAAATTGTATGCCGTTCGGACTATTTAAAGGGCCGGCGACATTTCAAGATTGGACAAAGTTTTTGGACGTTTGGCATTTTATTGCTCCCATCATGCCCTTCGACAGAAGCATTTACTTGTTGAAAGGTTCCTTCTTTCTTGTGTCTCCTTCACTCTTACTTTCTTCTGTCTCGTTCCGTTCCTTTTTCTGTGTATCGTCTTGTGGCGAATATCAATGACTTTGTCTATCATAGTTTCTCTGATGCCACGGTCTACGCCCCCTTCCACTACCTCTGTGTCCGCCTCTATTTCTGTTATCACAACTGTTGTTACTTTCACCGATCTCTGTCACAGCATTATTCCGATTTTCTAGAATTTCCCGATTCTCTCTTTTAATCTCTCGTAGTTCTTGCTCCAAACTTTTCATTTTTTTAACAGCGATTTCATCATCTGCATTTGTTCTGCTGACTGTACCTCTCTCATTTTGGTTTGCTGAAGAATTATCTGTATCTATTGTAACTTGGGAGATAATATCGCTCAAAAGAATCTACATTTCCCACTCTTGCTTTCTTAGTTTGTGCCTTTTTATTCTGCAAACTTTTAAATCGTTGTCCACATTTATCATCCTGACCTATGTGTTTACTGGTTAGAACATCATTCCTTCCATCTTCATGATCACTGTAATGATGCAACTGCTTAGCTATTAGAAGTTTCAACAGTTGTAGCCCATTTTGGCTATTCCTGTGTACAAAAGCTACGGCCGAGTTTGTGACTACTGGTTTTAACACTAACTCGATAAAATGACTATGGTTTACGATAATACAAGGAGATTTTAATTATAATTTCTTGAAAAATAAGTAAAACAATGTTTCAAATTTAAAGAGTGTACCGGGTACTCCGTACAAAAATTCCAATGAAGAAATAACAATTTTATGATCGATGTAAATAGAATATTGGTTAGGTTTATTACTTTGAAGGTTAATATGCATTAAGTAACTTTATCACTTTATCTTTGATAATATATTAATAGCTGTGAACCCAAATATAAAAATGTAGTACTTTAATTCATTTCTGAGGTTCCAGGAAGAATATAATTTGCGGTCATGAAGCGTTCACTAATATTTATTTTAATGTACATGTACATGTTTACAGTCTTTTTCGAAGTGACTTAGAACGTGATTCACTCGTCTCACTCAGCAACTCTTATGTAGGCGTTTGTGTTTTTTCAGTTTTTATAAAACAAATTCCATGAATCTAAATCAAAACCATTTGTGGCTTACAGATCACGTACTCTAATCCGGCCTTGACATTTAATAAAATATAGTCTTCTTTATTTTTTAAATATTCCGATAAGCAGACGAGCCTTGCAACATCGGATACTAATTGCTATATTATGGTATGTCGCAAGTGCTTAATAATTAGCAAAAAACAACATAAACCATTATTAAGTAGGGAGATATATACAAATCATCTTCAAGAAAAATATTGAAACGAATCCAGCATTTTCACTGCATATTCAAGAAGATCAACAAATCTAATTACAGGGAGAAATCCTTGTGATGCGCAAGTAATGACGAACCCTTTTCAAGAAGATTAACTTAAAAATTACAGACTGAAAATGATCGCAAGTGATATAAGGCAAACCTTCTGCGTAAGGTGAATGATAATAAGACAACACCTGCATAAGCCTCACCGTTATAATTAAATTGCGAGTGTCATAATCATATTTGTATAGAGATATTACCAGTAATAGGACTTTCAAAAAAATAAAACACGACAATTGGATACAGTCACGTTCAAACACGTGGATTCGGGACAACGTTGATAAATAAATCGCAATAATATGATCACTCTCTACATGAAATACCATTTGCTATTAAGAAAACAAGAGCCATTCGAAAAGGACAGCATGCTTGTCAATATTCGCAGAGTAGAGCTGATATTTAAGTACAAGGATACAATTGGTTTGTTTCTTGTGTGCAGGGGTACCACAAATCTAACCGATTCACATACTATACGGAGTTCATCTTGTTGGTTTTAGTTGAGAAGAAAAAGTAAAAAAAAATATTATGTTAAATCATTGTTCATAAAATTTTAAATGTCGCCTACTAAATGTATTTTCGATATCTTGCGGGTTTTGTTGTTGAGACAGCAGTATGTTTGTTTAAATCTCTGTTTTAATAGAAGCGAACCAATACTGTAAACACTAGGAGCCGCCGTTAATTGTCGGTGTAATCAAATATATTTTATTTACTGAAATGTGATGACATTAACTCGATAAAACCCTGCTGACATTCTTAATTCTTTTCTTGGAGGATAGACTGGTTGCAGTGTGCATTATTAACGGAGCTAAATTCAATAAAGAAATCAGAGAAGTAACTGTAATCCTCAGTGATTGGAATTAATCCTGTTCACTGCTGGAGTGTTCTTGTATTACTATCGTACTCTTATATTGTGAACGATTTTTTCTGTCATGTCATTCAGATCAAAAGGGCCAAGCTTCCACAGCCTCTCTTATGTTTGATACATACTAAATAAGCTATAAAACGATATATAATATAAATATAATGTCAAAACAAACCTTTTGAAATTGAGGCCCCAGATGGGTTATGGTTTTACTCAGCCGTTGTTTGTGATATGTTGTGCTTATGACACACATGGTGACCAGTTAAATAATTCTTATATATTTGACATGTTACATAAAAGCAAAGCCATCAAGTGTCAAAAACATACATGTTTCTTAAAACCAGGACAAAGTTTTATTACATTCGTCATAGTTGTATAAGCCATTACTATTTTAGACTTACATAAAGTCGGAATAAGCTATTGGCATTATTTCATTATTGCAAGGATAATGACAACGATTGGCAGCACATATCCAATACACACTCTTTCACACTGCTCCCAGCTAGAGGCAGTATCATTTGAAATTAACAGTAGCGCTATTTTTGCAGTGTGGCGGCCGTAAAAAGTCTCCCCGTACATATAGTCAGTACTGTTATCAGTAAAATAACCCGTTACCGATGTCATGCAGTGATTATTACGTATATCAGGGTTATCCGATCAACCTTTTTTGGGGTTGTCCCGGTTAGCTCAATCGGTTGCGTCGCAGGAATTGCTTGGCTAGGCGCTGTCGCCGTGACGGTGCGGGTTCGCTCCAAGCTAGAGGCAGTATCATTTCAAGACAGTGACTATATATGAGTCTGGAATGTTTAATAATAAAACACAATTCAAAACTACCAACACCGACTGGGTTTGATTGAGCCTGTTCATGGGCAGTAAAAGTTATGCATATCAATGTCCTCGCCACCTCTCAACTCAATATATACACAGATATATGTATAGTTACCAACGGCCTTTAAAGGTCGAAATTTATAAAAGCAAAAAGTTCCGCTCTCATGTATTATAACGTTTCTCCGTACTTAATTTAAATGTTATCAAAAGAATAACCGACATGCCATAATTTTTTAATATTGCTTCAACGATTATATGATTGCATCAATAAATCAGAGTAATGAAAGTACTTGGACTGGAAGTAAAATCTGTGTCTCCTGTCCAATTCATTCTCAATCTTTATTACGTCAATATATCAGCTATTCTAAACTCGAAAAGCAAAATATATACAAATTATATATAAATAACTTCACCCATTTATCAAAACCTGAAACTTTCTTTAGAGTCTTGTAAGAATTACACGTGGACTTATTAAGACTTTAGTCAACATATGTTCATTTTAACATTTATTTATTATCTCTAATTAATAACAAGACAATTCAAAATATTGGTGAGTGGAAATCAACGTTTTACAGTTTAGATAGCCAGACAGTGATTAGTGTAGAATTGTTTATTAAACGGGTTCGTTGTCATATGTAGTGTACTTGGTTGATTGGTAAGGAATGACAGCATATCGATAGCGTGTAACCTCATCACGTCGCGTTTATAACGTCATTTAGCTACGCGTCGGAAGGGTCGTTGTAATTCATGTATCCAGTGGTGCTAACTAATTTTTACATTGTATTCAAATTGCAATTAAGTGCAGATATTCTGTGGTGGGAATTTCTTTCTCGTTTCTAGCGCTATTATTAGCATTGTCTCATTAATAATGTCTGAAAGCCAAGTATGCTTTCAAGCTAACAATTGAGTGCATAATTATGTGATCCCGACTGCCGTAACTATTACCTCTAACTTCGATTACTTGTCTCCTGTATAAATGTAAGCAAACAAGTTAAGTCAGGAATGGCTACATCCAGTAGACACAGCCTTCCCACACAGCCAAAACGTAGAGAGGAGAAGATAATATGGTTAAACAATGATTACTTTTAACATAGACGCGACAAACAATTAACGAAAACGAGAATCCGAGAGGCCAGAAGCTCGGTTTAAAACAGTTGTGTTAGAAAAATCATGTGTATTCTTCTGTATTGAAGTTCGATGAATTTGTTGTTTTAATTACTTGTAATTATTTGAACCATTATTTCTTTTTTTTCTAATTGTACACCTTATTTTGTCTTTTAGTTTCGATTTCAGTTATTATAAACAGTTCTTGTGTGAATTAACAATCGGTTACGAGCCCTCTCGATTCTTTCCTTTGCATCACATACCGATAGAAACGAGCTACTTTCTTATAAAAAGTATGGCCTGTATTTTGATCATAAGCTATCGGAACTGTAAAGAAAGACTTTCTCCTACATTATAAATGACATTTTATTTATTATCTATCAAAAGGCAGTAGAGGCACTATTTTGACGTATTTGATCGATTGAGCTTTGTTATCAAACGGACAATTTGAATGTAAATAAATACCAATCAAAGAATCATCGCGTGTAGAAAAGTAGGAAAGTGTGTTTTTCCATGTTTGATCAAATTTAGACCCGTAGTAGGACTTTTAAACAACATATTTCTTCAATATAGTTTTTCTAGTAAACCATCAAACACGTCAACTTTTACAACGTTCTCCGTAGCGCAGTGGTAAAATATCCGAGTTCAATCATCTCTTACTCACGTCCTTAACCAAACTCTTAGATTGTTCTTCCCTGTTATCTTCACTTTGTATAATTTATACATAAAATATTTGAGGTCAGATCTGGAATTTTTCCTTCGTCGAATCTATTATAGACTTAGTGGATTAAGTCACATTTAATTATTTGTGATGTTTTATGGGGTAAATTAGGCATTTCTTTTGTTTGATGCAGCACTTTATTATCAGATGAAATTTAGTGTATTTTTATCGCTTGCTGTATTTACATTTGGCACTGGGTTCAGAGGAATTAATGCTGTAAATACAAAGCACAAAAGCAAAAGGAAATACCGTTTAATTAGGATTGAAAATTGTATGAGTGAGACTGGAGCATCTCGAAGATCAAGCGTCTGATTGACAAGTCTCCACTTTAGCCAATCAGATGCTTGAGATTTGCGAATGGTCTCCATTCTCAGTTTTTTTATCTTGGGATCAGAAATTAAAAACTTACATATATACGATATATCTTAATAATCAACATATATATAAAGTTTAATATAATCGTCAATATCTTGCGACAAATCGTCATTAAAATATCACTATCATTATTTTTAAGAGATCTCCTTTCGTTCTTAAGGTCAAAACATTTTGCTGTAATTTTATAAGCTTAATTTACCACCACAAGTTAAGTTGTAGATTGAACGTACCTGATTCCTAATTAATTATGCCACTATTAAAACATGGCCCCTAACATCAAATAATGGACTAAGCTACATGAAAAAATATGTCACGCACTTCAGAACAATTATGCTAAAAGTTTAAAGTCAATATTCTGAAATGTGTAATTTGTCACGTAATTCTAACCATTTTTAACCCATTCGAAATAACGGCCATAACGAAGTTCTCTTTTCCTGATATGCATATTTCACTGTATTATAAGCACACAAATGCTTTGAGGTCATGTATTATATCGGTTATTATATTTCTTTGCGTAAACGGTACCGAAATAGTCATACAAGTTAATATCTCCAATCTCAAAATAAAAATAAATATGAAACGTCACATTCACTAAAACGAAGCTATTAAATTATACAGAAATCAAAAGAAAGGCGACTGAGCTCATGCTCATTAAAACGGGCTTACTACACTCCTCCCAAGCACGTTCATCGACAAAAAGAAAATTATCAAGATCTCAATGACGGCAAAGTTTTATTGATCGGCATCATGCAGTTATTGAGATTTTGATAATTTTCTTTTTATCGATGAACGTGCTGGGGAGGAGTAAAGTAAACCCTTAACTAGTTGTTTGTTCTTCCCTGATATATGACTGAAACAACTACAGACTGAGGTATTCCGATTAAAGTACTCAATTAAATCGTGCTAAATAGATGGTCAATCCATGGTCAATACGGAAAAGCTCTATTGTTTTACTCCTGATTGTTTTAAGAGCAAATTATAATTGACTATCAACTTTCGTTTTTCAACCATAGTTACTAGAGTGTTTGATCGAACTCGCCACATGTTCGACCAATAAATGGGTTACAAAAATATTTGCAGTTGTCAGAATGTGAGGACTTATCATTTACAGCTGTTGGTTTTGTGATTGAAGGACACGATTGCCGTTGTTCGTATGTGTTTGTGATCGTTTACTCTCTAGCTGCGTCTAGCATCAGAAGAGAAAACTGACTAATAAAGTATTTTTTGCAAATTCTGAATTGGTAAACTGCCAATTATTTTTCGATGTGCACGAATCGTTGTTAACATAAGAGGGTATTTTAATTGAACGTCTAGTGTCGATTTGTATCATTCGCTTAAAAATCCAGTGTAATTCTGGTTTAATATGCAGAAAACTCAATTTGATTTCGGGCGGAGTAAGAATCTCGGACGTCGATCATTCATGTGAATCTTGTCTATCTGTAGTCATCGTTTGTCCATATGTAATACAAGCACCATTGAACATCAGAACATCAGATTGTGCTGTCTTTCGACCGATGATCCCAAAAATGAATTTTAATTAGTTTAATTGACTGACCTTTTTGACAGTCGAAAGAGATCGTATTGTGCGCTTGCTATATGAAATAAATCTTGAAAGTGTTTAGTTCTTAAGCAATATCTTTAAGTTTACAATATTGCTTATGACCAGGAAAAACAATTTTGTTAATTAATTGACATCGCGCGATATCTCATATAGACACTATTTGTCTGTTTTTGAAAGCATCATTTTACGAAATTGTTATATGGAGGTACGGTTCGTCTAATTAAGATTACAGTAAATTATCGCCTGGAATAAAGAATCGTGATGTAAAAATGTTTTAGTTATAAATTTATTAGTGGTTACATTCACATAAAGGCATTTGCCTTTAATTAGGAACATTTTGAATGACGTTCTTTTTTAATATCAGTTGTTTATAACTAAAAAGACGATTCTTTAAGTTTTGTCAACTTGTTTTCTCTCCTAATAAATGTCGGTAAAATTGTCAGCTTGGATGGATACCCACTTACAAAATCAAATATGAAATAAAAATATAAAAGTATAAAGAATATCTTTTGCAAATAAAGAAATATCTTGCGAAAATTAAAAAAATCAAGGTTTACTTATGCTGAAAAAAATGTTCCAACTAACAAAACACAAAAATTTACTTAAATTTTACCCAAATATAATTAAAGATTATTTTTATAACTTTTCATAAAAAACATATGTCACCATGCCTATTTTGGACATGTTTTAGCAAGAAAATTAGATTTCAGATTATATATATTTTTCATTTTTAGAATGGAGTCATCGCAAAAAGCTACAACTTAACACTCTGCATGCCTGGTGATTAAACTATCTACAGTTGATCGGAATGCTTACCCCCTTATATGCACGACGGTGGCAGGTGTTTTACAGATTGAAAAACTAAAAGCTCGATCTGTTAAGTTTATCCCTGTCATCCTTTTCTTGCTATTTCGAGTCCAGGGGCTCTGATCTAAGTAAAGTCATTCAGTACTTACATTTTTGCTTGTCAGTTCTATTAGCTTATTATGTGTTTTGCATGCAACATTGACGAGGGGATAGGTCGGTTGGAGATAATCCACCAAGCCACCTTTTACTTGTTTGTTCAAATGAAAACTTGTTGGGGGCAAGTGTGAGGCTGGATCATCCTGGAACCTGGTTTAAATCCCCAGTGGCAAATAGTTTTTGCCACTGACCGTTCCAAGGCGGAAACCCCTGTGTATTATTTGTTTAATTGTGTGTGATGTTTACTTTGTAATTGATCATTTATAACGCATGCTCTTTTTCCTTTTTTGCTGTGTGTGGAGGCTGACTCTTTTAAATTTGACCATTCCTTATATGCATAAATAACTATTTTTGAATTCCGTATCGTTTCTGTTCAATTGTTTTATATTTGTATGTATTCGTTAAGTATTTAATATCATTTAGATTTTCATTAAAAATAAACATTGCGAAGGTTTGATTTTTAAACAGTAGCAATCGTCTTTACCTGCTCACGATCACACTCTTCACATTTACACTAAAACTGAGACAATAATAATAAAAAAGGTATTTTTCGAATTGATGTAGATTACATTTAGTACAACGTCTATTATTATTTCTTTCTATGTTTCTGAACCGTCCTTCGTTATTGCCAATTTGTGAGACGAACAGCGGAATTTAGATAGAACTGTTCTATATTTACTGTTTCAATACAACTCAAATGGTTTTCTTCTGCGTTATCGCACTTAAATAATTACTAAAATGTCTGTATAACGCTAAAATGTAACTAGGTGTGATAATTTTATGCATCGTCCAAAATGAAGGAACACTTTCTTGTTGAAATATAAATGAAAAAAAGACATTTTCATATTTTATTTTTTCTCAGCAGGTCAGTTTATGACAAATCTACACTGCATACAGTGCTAAGGTTAAGATAATGCTCGTTACAAATAAGCCACGGTGTCAGATGTATGCAAACATTAAACCAGGAGATTTTTATTATTCTTCATTTCAAACAAATTTTTAAAAAGGAGTATCAATATAACAATTAAATGTTTCCACCTGCAATGTTTTTCAAGCATGCTACTAAAATGATCGCAGTTTAATTAATTTTAAGAAATACTTGTCTATCTTGTCTTTCATAACATTTGAGTTGGATCCGTTTATTGTGCATTCACCTATGTCCACCGAAATAAATCCATCTATCCATCTCGCGTATACAGTCATAAACTAAGTTGCAGGATAAATTCAATAACCCTTTACTGTCTTATTATGATGTGACCAAAAATCGAACAACAACAAGAAGGAAACAACAAGCGGAAGCGATTAACTTTACAGGAACTATGGTTTGTAATCAACAACAGATAAAGTGTAGATAATATTGTAAACAAAGGCTCAGCGATGACTTTGGACAATGAATAGTCAATCTTAATCAACTAAGTAAACGGGAATCGAGTGCCAGGAAGGAAACAAGTTGAACTTGATTTAGAAAACAACTAACTACACATAATGAAGAAGAAAGTTTATGCTGCCAATGTTGCTGAATATCTAATATGATGATTTGTATTCATATCGACACCGCTGGCCAATCTGCATCTCATTGTTAGCTAATGTTAACTAGGTCACCAGATTAACTCAAGATGACCAAGCACAGAATGACAATTCTCTTTACGCAAGTAAACTTCTAACAAGGCTAAATAAGAACTAAGGCGGTTATTATTAACAAGTTAAGTAATAAATTTTCATTAATCAGTTTTATACATATAAGATTTGATTGAAAGGCAACTTTGTCACCCAAAACTACAAATCCAATGCAGATTGTGTAATTGTGAATGTTCACGTCTTGGTAATAAAAAATAAAACACATAATCTTTTCAAATAATCAGTAAAAACAATTGAACCACCTAAAACAAAAGATTTGATCATATAACCTGCCAAACGAATTTCCATAAAAGTGGCCATTATCAAATTTGAGAAGTATCATGAAAAATAAGTCCGGCTGTCGATATTAACAAGCTGTTGTATCATATCTTACTAAGGCTTTCCAAAGAGCCATTATTAAGCGCTACAACAACTGAACCTGAAAATCTTGCAACTAAAACTTTACAGTTTACAACATAAACAGATCCGACGTGAACGCTAAGATATTTGGCAGCTAATTTAGCAAGTTGTGGGGAGTCAATGACTTCTTCATTCATCGACTAATGCAGAGCAGATTACACTTAGCTAATTTATATAACACAATTAAAAGTGTGACTTTTTAATCACTAAGATAATCTCGGTCTGATAAGGCGATAATACCTTTATTGCTTTAAGTTAATAATATCACACCAGTTTACGCCGTCATTAATGGAAAATGGATATAGATGTTTTAAATCGAACCTCAAGTAATTTGAAATCCTTTACCGATGTCATGCAGAGATTGTTACGTATATCAGGGCTATCCGATCAACCTTTTTTGGGGGTTGTCCCGGTTAGCTCAATCGGTTGCGTAGCAGGAATTGCATGGCTAGGCGCTGTCGCCGTGACGGTGCGGGTTCGCTCCCAGCTAGAGGCACTATCATTTTTTTATAAACTGTGATTTGACGGACTTTTTTTTATACTTAGTTTATTACACGAACCACATATGTCATGCTTTTGTTAACTACATGTACCATGACACTTATTTCATACTTTACTTGAGTCTTCTTGTATATTGTATATGCCGCCATCATGATATGTTGTTTGGCTCCGAGTTTGTTTATATGTTAATTGCCATAAAATGTTGACTTGACTTGTTGACTTGGTAAAAACATTGACAGTCGACATTGTAATACAACTTTGTAATATTTTCTGTATCTTCCTTTCTTACACCTCTTGACATTTAAATGGGATTGTTTTATCGGTCAATTTAAATTAAGATAAAAATAGGTATACCAACTTTCAAACCTGCAATTTGCTGAATGTTACGACAGTATCCCGCTAGTTCCTGAAAGTCTTTCACAGCAGTGCATTATTCGTGTTTATTTACGTTCTCAATGTGCCCGTATTAGCTTATCTCTCAAATATAACATGTTTTTTTGTCGATGACCATTTTTCGAAAATATTCTTCTGTAAGAATAGATAGTTAAATAGATGATACCGAACACGACTAATATAAAGATATTGCAGGCTCGGTTTGATTGAGCCTATCATGGACAGCCAAGGAAATGCATATTTCTGTCCACGCCGCCTAGTCCCGGTTTGAACGCAAATTAATATTTACACTAATAAATATGACTAGTTGATTAATCCCAAAACGACGGTATGCATACGGCGGTGAACATAGAACATTCAATGGGATATTTTTGATTTTTTTATTCCATGTTAAGCGGCGTATGGTCCTCAGGAAAAAGAAATGGTTACGCCAAAAGGAAAATTGAATCTGTATTGGGCAAACGTGGAAATGCAAATTACAAACAACATCTGCCGTCTTAGGTTTGTTTGGCTAAACTTAATAATGTTATCTGGGCGGCGGAAGAATGTCACGAGAACTTGGTAGTAGGCACACTTAGGTATGTGTGTCTAGCGCAATCTTTGCCCACAATTCTGTGTATAACCTTCTTATTTTTACACTGTATCCGAAAAAATAGTGCACGAACATCGGAAACGAAGATCTTTCAGCGTATAAAAACTAACCTTTTTACAGTGTTTCATTTTTTCTTGAAATCAAATACAGTGTAAAAAACGAAAGGAAAACAAATGAGACTCCACATGATGCACATTTTGTGCTAGTTTTGAGTTGAAACCATTTTTGACGCATAAATACACGCGTTTCATGTGTTAAATTTGATTCCAGAGCTGTACGTCGTTTTGGTGTTTTTCTGTCGTATAAATTCAGATTTCAGCCAATTGACCCAATGATGAGGAACGCACCAATTGAGTGGGAGCACACCGATTTTCCTTTAATAGCGACTTTAATGTATGAAAAAGGGTGGGGGAATGGTGCAGAAATACTTGAAAGAAATGTATAAGCAAACACATATACAAAATACCTGTTCGTGTGCCTATTCATAATGTGCACGTGACTTTGTTTACTCTAAACAGAAATAAAATTTATTCGTCACACAAAGGATGTGCTGTTAGGTACATTTTCGTGACACTTAACGTTCTTCAAAGAGACTTTATAATCCAACAATTGATCACACTAAACTTGAGAGTGTGAGACTATATAATCCAACAATTGATCACACTTAACTTGAGAGTACGAAACTATATAATCCAACAATTGATCTCACTAAACTTGAGAGTGCGAGACTATATAATCCAACAATTGATCACACTAAACTTGAGAGTGTGAGACTATATAATCCAACAATTGATCACACTAAACTTGAGAGTGTGAGACTATATAATCCAACAATTTATCACACTAAACTTTAAAATACAAAAAATCAAGAAGCACATTTTAAAGGAGATGGAAAGTACGTTATATCGCCTGAGAATGAACAAACCACAACATACTGGGGAACACATACAATAACATCGGAGTATTATTCATTTCTTGAATTTACTAAAGCAATATTCGAATGTCCGAGGAATAATAATTTGAATTATTAAATGCAGGGGGCAAAAGTCATTTATTCGCTCAGATGTCTAGTGCAGATTCCTTAACTTATTCTGAAACCTTTTAGTTCAGGGGAAAAGTTTTTCATTCGCTACAATACAAATTACATTATTAGAGGAATAATCTTTGATTTTGTGCAATTTTTTTTTCAAATATCAGTAGGCCAGTCAGCGTACCCCAAAATAGCATCGAAGTGTGAAGAAATTGCAAAAGAATTGATTTGTATGTTTTTTGTTAGAAGAACATGACTACTTAAAAGGGTAAAAAGTTGCAATTTGAAAACTGATGGGAAATTTGGAAAAAACGCATTTGAACTGACCGACCGAAAAAAATCTCCAAATTTTAAAGATATCCATTTTTTGGATCAAATTAAAGCATTGATCATAGTTTTAATAAAACTATTGCCATAGAATGCTTGAGAATGACGTTATTGAACTAGTAAATGTTTAAAAGTTGCCATATTTTCATTTTGGTTTGCAATCTTGCGAAATCAGAACATTTTTAGAAGTTATTTTACCCCACCCACTTAAGTAAAAATTATCAAAATGGCATAAAATTGTGAGGAAAATGCAAAAGAATTGATTTGTATTTTTTTTTGTTAGAAGAACATGTCTACTTTAAAGGGTAAAAGATTGCAATTTGAAAACTGGCGGGAAATTGAGAAAAAACGCATTTGAACTGACTGACCGATAAAAATTTGCATATTTTCAACATATCGATTTTGGATAAAATTAGGCATTGATCATAGTTTTAATAAAACTATTGTCATAGAATGCTGGAGAATGACGTTTCTGAACTGAGAAATGTTAAAAACTTGCCATAGTTTCATTTTGGTTTGCAATCTTGCGAAGTCAGAACATTTTTAGAGGTCATTTTACCCCACCCACTTCAGTAAAAATAGAAAAAGCATCAAATTGTGAGGAAAATGTAAAATAATTGATTTTTATGTTATTGTAAGAAACACGTGTCTTCTTTAAAGGACAAAAAGTTGCAATTTGAAAACTGACGGGTAATTTGAAACAAAAAACACTTGAACTGACTGACCGATAAAATGTGCAAATTTAGAACATATCCATTTTTGGATAAAATTAAGGCATTGATCATAGTTTTAATAAAACTATTGTCATAGAATGCTGGAGAATGACGTTTTTGAACTAAGAAATGTTAAAAACTTGCCATAGTTTAATTTCGGTTTGCAATCTTGCAAAATCAGAACATATTTAGAGGTTATTTTACCCCACCCACTAAAGTAAATATTAATATTTTGATACAATATAAATTTGTTTTATTCTTTTTCAATTTTTTAAATACAATGTATTGTATGAATATGATACACCTAGGTTTATTATATAATCATTGTATATCAATATAATTAAGAAAACGAGAACTGTACATGCATAGTATGTGGTCGAACACGTTAAAATTCGTATATTTGGAGAAAAGGGTTGTTCAAGTTCATATGTATTCATCAATATCTAATTCTGCCCGAGTTGGAGAATTTGAACACCCAAAGCAACAACACTCAATTAAAAAATCTACAACTCTGATAACATTCCAAGCCATGTTTTCTAAAAGTACTACATTGTTACTTTAATAAAGGCAACGGTTGGCATTTAAAATATTGTCATGTGCAGGAGGCAGAGAACAAATACTTGTAACCAGTCAAATCCCACCCCTGGTCTTCAGGTTTAAGCATTGTATTTCCAACCCAGATCTGGCTCTGAATATAAACGTGTTTATAATAAAAAATGCTGTGTCTAATGTTGGAGATAATGTATAAACTTGCACAAATAACGTCCTTTTCATCACCTTCACTGTAAATTGTTTATCTTGGCGTATCTAGCGATATAGATGGAGATCTGTCTTATAACATGAGGATAGTCTTTTCACCTAGTTTTCCTACATCTTTGTCTAATTGACTCGACATGAACTGTTTCTCAGCTTCTTGCGTCTATATTAACAATCAACTCCTTCATAGCAGTTGACTTTCCTATTCTAAATATGTGAGAAGTTAAATCACAACCAGTATTGGCATGAAAAAGAAGTAACAGATCACATTTATTTCAGAAAACACAGACTGCATATTTTGATGTTCTAGATCTTTCTCGGTGATGGTCACGTAGACTTTCTGTGCTGAGTATTCTTCAACGACACATGTGATCTCTTGCTAAGCACGTTCAGTGTCTGTCAAAGCACTTCATGAAACCGTTAATTATTCTTTTTTGTACATTTCTGGTATATATAGTGTCTTGAAGTTTGATGGGTCTGACAGAACAAACATCTGCACCTCTCTTCAGACTTTTAATTTTAGCATGCTTGCCATAAAAACTAGTCAAGTATTGCGAAACTCAAATGTGACAATTAAACATGTGACGCAATTGTTATTATATTCACAGTGGTTTTGGGGTGAAGAGTCTCAAATATGGTCTGTGTAACATCGTGGATACACAAGATTCTATTCATGCTGGTTCTGTTGACGGTGCGTCACTGCCTTTAAATAAAGAATAAAAATTGGCCTTTATGATTTGCAAAAAATAAATGCGAAAGTGAGATTTTAATTAGAAAAAATAAGTCAAATATATATAAACGTAACAGACTTTATTTAAAATGAAAACCACTGACTCTTACCACCATTTCAGAAGTTTATGTTCACATTAGCAAAACCGAAAGGATGAATGAAAACCATAGTCCTGATGATGCAAAACACACCCTGCTTGTTCAATTTACGTTTGCAAACTAATATCGATTTTCTAAAACGAGTATTTAAAAATATGAACATGCATGTCAGGAATTGGAATAAACAGAAAACACAGCCTCCCCAAGCAGCCAAACTTAGGGAGGAAAAAAGGAGCATGTGTTATAAGACGATCGATTTCAATTAAGACACCACAAACAATAAACAAAAAAGAGATCTACTAGGGTTACCGCCTAGGAACGGCCAGTTATAAAACAATTTGTCAATGAGTGTATAAACCAGGTTCTAGTGTTCACCAACCTCACACATGCCCCAACAAGTTCCCATATGAACAAACACGTAAAAGTTGTCTTGGTGTAATAACTCCAACCAACCTAAAACTCGACATTGTTGCACGCAATAGCACACAAATAGATAAAACATAAAAAGCTAATAGCATTGTAATGCAAAAGGGCAGATAGTCAATGATCTTACTGAGACCAGAGTCTGCAGTCAAATCAGCAAGAACAAGATGACACGGATAAAAGAAAAAAAATCGAGCATCTAGGTTCTTTTACACGATTTCATAAACTCTTAAACCCCTGTCACCGTTGTGCAACCAAAGAGGTGCATTTTATTTTCTTAAGTTTATAAATAAAATCTCGATAGAAAACTGACTGTGAAATACCTGGATGCAATAGTGATTATAAACTGAACCTGTACTTAATGAAAAATCGCAAAGTTTCTTTCCACCTTATTAAATGAATTTTTTCTTTTGTTAAAAATATCTGTATTTCAAAATATATTATTTACAGATACAAACTATTACCTTGGGTTGGCATTCATAGTCGAGTGATGATTATGGGAATGCCATATGACTCTATAAATAATGATGAAAAAATTAATAAATATGTGTTACATTAAATAAACGTATCGTAAAATTTGTTTACAATATGAAAAGGCTGTTTATATATATATATATATATATATATATATATATATATATATATATATTTAATATATATTGATGTCAAACTTATTTTTAACCGTTATCGTGTTCCTTGTTAAAGATTAATGTTACAATTGTTTGTACACTATACTTTCATTTAAAATAAATTCAGGTTCTCCATATTTGCCGATATTGGCTGTAAAACACAAATAAGACAATTACACCTAAAAGAATTATAGTTATGGTATTGCTACGTATTGGCTTCCGTAGTTTTAAAAATTTGCGAAAACCTTCTTGTTAAGGTCAAAACCAAATCTACGGAAAATAGCCATATTGGGGATTTATTTTAATTTTTTACAATATTTAGCTGTTCTGTGTTTACTTTATTGAGTTTAATAATGAAATATATAACAAAATAAATGAAAATTCACTGGTTTTCGTTATACGATGGAATCGATCATTTACAGGCATTTTTAAGTCAAGCATTCAAACTAATGCATTAAACAATAAAAATATATAAAATATGAAACTAATAATCAACTTACATGACAAAAGTCGTCATTCCAGATAACAATTCTTGCAATAAACACTCGACCTTGTTTACATGCTTCCGGAAGTTCAAAAATGGCGCGTGCAAACTTTATGTGTACGAGTATGGCGTACCATCACAGCCATAATTGTTGAATCATTAAAGCCGAAATTTAAATGGTCAATTAAAACAATTTCCCCCAACCCCAACGGAGTGCAACTTTTTGTTGGATGTATATCTATGTCTGATATTTCGCAGATGACACTTAGTGAAACTTTTGCAATTAGTTCAAGGTGATATGCTACGCTGACTGGACTACAGGGAAAGCATACCTAATTGCTTCGGATACATTCAAATATCTGGGAAAACATCTGTTATTTCCCTCAAAGACATTAAAATGTAAATCTGTTTAAAAAATAGGTAAATTACAACCCATCACACTGCCCTTTGCGACTCTTCCACGAATTTAACCCGACCACAACTCCGATCTCTACTCGACCATTTAAACCTCTACACGATCACTACCCAATTTCGACTCGGGTCACTTTTATTTCTTTTCTTATTTTAATTCTTATTACTTTCTGAGTGAGACATATTTCGTTTATTTCGTCTAATACTATTCTTAAAATGCTGTATTTAGATACAGATTGTGATTCCATGTAATTTTCCACCGATTTTCCAAAAATCTACACTTTAGCTCCATTATTTTAAAAATGTCACGACAGAATCCTACTGGCAGCTAAAAGTCTTCCACAGCGAAGCATTATTCGTGATTACAATCTAGTTGAAACAGATCGATAACGAGACAGTCACGTGACATTTAAATAATAGTTTAACTATTTTGATATTGTATTAGGATTGCTAGCAGGAAGAACTTTAAAATCGCCAATATTTATACTACTCAAAATTTGATAAGGAGCACTTTAAAGATTGTGTATATTCCTTACATAAGGTGGAAACGATAAAATATTTGCTGTGATTCTGAAAATTTGTTCATTTGACAAAAAAAGGAATGAGCCGAAAAACTGTTGAAGCGGAACAGCGGTTTAAACTTGGAAGGGGCAATAATTTGGGATAAAACGGAAAGCAATCCCTATGGAATTTTGAGTAGTATATTATAAAACCATTCACGTTTCTGTACACATACAATTACATATTGTCTATTTAACTACAATCAATTTAAGTCGTACAAGGCACATATCAGTACAACGTAATAAATAAAAGATTATGTTAGATGTAATCAGCTATTCTTACTTAAATGATCAATAACTTTAGAGCTGCCAGGCACGAGAAGGTAATTTGGAACTGCGTTATATTATGTCATAATTATGGACGAAACTGATACTTCTAGTCAAGTATTCATAACTACTTTAACAGTACAAATTGTAAGCATTAACCGCCTTATTGACGGCGTTTACGATAATGCTAAGCATACGTGGAAGAAACTCTTTCAGAATAGTAGCACAAATATTAAACCTATAGAATTCAGTAGTTTGTACAAAATGAACGAAGGCAGGCATTCCAAGGAGCTCTCATGTAGATGCATTTTAGTTTAACTTTCGTTAAGCAGATATAAGTGGCTTATTTTACTGAACTCGATGTTCAAGTTGTAAAAAGTGCAAAACCCGTTTCAATTAATACCCAAATTTAGAAAACATTTATCAATGCAAAAACAGTTGGATTTAACATTCAATATAATCAGAATTGCTTCTGAAGCTATCATATTTTTTCAATGAAGAAAAGAAATACGGTTCGAGTTTGAATTCGTGTTTAAGTAATAATATATTTAAACTATTTTAAAGATTTTTCTGCATACCACAGCACCTTTGAAAAATTCCACAAATTTAATACATAAAAAAGATCAGCTACCACTATCTGGCATTTCGCATCCGCTCGAGACTATTTGATAAAAAAATATTGACTGTTTGTTTAGTAATTAAATTAAAAAGAAACATTTGTGTAGTAGAGGCAAATAGTCCTCCTTTAATTTTCAATGTTCCAATGCTTTTCATATTATTCACGATGACATGGATAACAAAAACAAATCGACCTTCTAGATTCTTTAAATAAAACTTTTCACCATAAACCTTCATAACCCCTGCCACCGTCGTGCAATCAAAGAGAAATAGCATAGTGATCAGCTGTAGACGTGTTAATCCCCAGGCCTGCAGAGCGCTGTAGAATATCATTTTTTATTTTACAGATGTTTGTTACGAATAACCAGGAAAAATTAACATTGCCTTTTTTCTTAAGTTTATAAATTAAATGTCCATAAAAACTGGCTGTGAAATTAAAGTTTAGCTTTAGTACGAAAAATCGCAATGGACATGACATGGAGTGTCACCACCAGTAGAGCGTCACTGACACTCTTGTGCTTCTTTTTTAAACTGCATTCTAATTTGTTATTTCTATTTTGTATTATCATGTCTGCTAATTCAAATGAAGACGTTCAAATTATTTTCAACAAGTAAAGATGATCTATCTTTAAAACTAGTCAAATGTGAAGTCGGCGTGCATCACCATTGTTATTTAAAAGTCTCTTCTGTATTAACCACTGATTGACACGTATGTGGTATAATTTAAAAAGTTATTTTTAAATCTGGCTTATTACTTATCTACGGATTGTGTTTAGGCATACTGACATTCTGCGTTATTATCTCTTAAGAATACTAAATTTGTATAAGTCCAGCAGCGATTGTACTTTTAGAATAACTGATGGGGTTTTCTTAGAACAAACTGTGTTCACTGGGGGCTAACGCGTGTAACGGAAAAGTGTTGCGCATCGACAGCAAGTGTATGTTTCTCAACAGAATTTGTTTCATAAACGTCTTGCTAGTAAGACTTACACCTGACTTGTTTCTATATGAATAAAATTAACATAGAAAACATGACATAGAGGTGACTCAAACATCGAACAGAAATCAAGGTGTGTAATGTATAGTTTATTTTACGTTTTTCAAAACATGTAATACTCGTCAATGATAGATTTCATCTGAAATTGCGATGTTTTTGCCAAATATAACATAAATGTATTAATATTACCTATAAAATATTATTCAATTGCATTATTTGTTTAATTTCTTATATAAGTGGCCATTAGCATTAGTTTCAAGAACCAAAACATTACTTATCATTGTTTAATTAATGCTAATTGAAGTGTTTCTATGCCTCGGTAAAAGTAAAATAAAGTGTACGTGTCTATACGAAATCAATAAAAGTGTGTGCGTTTCTATTCGACAGTGTGTGCGTTAATCATTTAAGACAGTTTTCGGTTTGTTTGGAAATGTGAAAGCGAAGATGCGGTAATTGTAACATTTGATATTAATATGCGAACTGGTAATTAATAAATACATCACCGGGTGTTTTTATTCGAGAAAGTCAGTTAATCGCTGACACAAAGAAGTCTCCACTTTTTGCTTTGTGGGGCATAGGATGGCTAATATGGCCTGAAAGGGACATGTTAAGTAAATCACAAGGTTTAATGACGCAATGAAAGTAAATTTATGTCTATATATAATGAAGGCTCTAAATATGAAAATAGGCTCTGCTTATAACATGACATATGTAAACATATAATTGAATAAAAAAGGGGCACCGGTTTCAAGGTGTCAGATCACAGTTAATTAATAAACTATCTATACTTTTCTTTCTGATAATAGACAGTACAAAAACATAGCTTCAAAGTTTAAAAGCATGTAAGTTCATCAGGAAAAAATTGAAAGGAATTATACATTAAAAGGAATGTTCGAAACTTCTGTTGCATACATGTTGTACATCAGTGTTAATTCAAAATGCTACACTTCGTATACCCTTCGGCGCCGGCTTGAGCAGAAAGTTATTTTAAGTGCATTAAATATAGAAATGACCCATACTCCACATAACACCTACTTAAATGAATGCACATTATTTTTTGCAGGACTAGAATCATAACGATAATGCGACAGCAAAGCCCTGACCGAGTGTGGAAAATGCTGTTTGTGGCAGCCAGACACACAGGAATTATCAGTGAAAAGTCTGCATAATTATAATCATCTCAATCGCGAGGATAACCATTTGAGAACGTTTTTGAGGTTATTAGCTGAATGTTGTTGATATATTCACTTACATATTCTTTTTAAGGTTCAACACTAGTGCAAATCTTCCCAGGGGCCGTGGTCATGTAACATCTTAAGCGAATCTTAAAATCATTGCACTCGACTTGAAATACCTACACAGACATATTTCTTATATATTAAATATATCAATCAATTCATCTCAGTGTACCATGCAACATATATGTAATAAGTGTTAAGTGAGTATATACTATATAATTATACATGTATCATATTTTGCAATCAAATTTATTTATACAAAGAGATACAGATAATGAAGTTCTTTTTATAACGTCAACGTTTCTCTTTTTTTCTGAATACTGTCCCACGGCTACAAGGATGGCTTATGAAAAAAACATTATTTCTTTTAAGTATTTAGCAATGATGATGCGTAGTACAAAAAGTTCAACGTACAACCTTTTAAAATATAACAGTGCAGTTTATACAGATAAACCCGTCACACTATGGCAGCGTTCTCTCGACAATCCTATGGGGTTCAAGTACGTAACACTTCTGCAGCAACGCAGTGGTATCGCTAGTAGAACGCCGACAGACGTTTGAGAATGCACAAAACAAATGCGGTCGCTAGGTGTTCTGAAAAGAGCGCAGTGGGGTCGCCGTAAGGTCGCCGTAGCAACGCAGTAATATCTTCTTCAACGACACAGGAGCTCTACCGGCGAATGCTGTGGTTGTGAGTGGCGCTTGTACGGAGATTTTAAGACAATCTCAGAGACGTCACTGCGTCTATACGGCGCGTCCACGGCGTTTATATAGTTTTATTTATTTTATTGCGTTCTTACAACGACTACACGCTTTAGTGCGCTTCTACCGCTTTCATCGTCGTTTGCATGAAAAAGACGAACACAATTATATACATTTATAAGATTTGCAAATAAACACTCATTTCACTATGGCACCAAGTCTGGCTACTGCTTGCCGATATACAAGTCCAGCAAATAATTTGTGCATATCAATCTGGGACGACGACGGAGGGCCCAAAGGCATAGATTCAACTTTTCGAGAACAAACAAATAATTGATGAAGATGTGTCTATTCACTTCGTTTTATAGGAATAGCAAACGAACGTCTTCAGCGCAGTGTGAGCGCCGTGAAAGTGCAGTGCACGCAGTGCAAGCGCCACGAGAGCACAGACAATCGCCAACAATAAATCTGTAGGAACGAGATAGAACACAATGGGAGCTCCGTACCAACGCCTTGGTCGCTGTGTTGACGTCTTGAGATCTCCATCTTCACGAAAAATTAAAACATTTTCTTGCGATGTCACGGCCGTTATCTTGAAAATTAAACATTGCCGTGCCAACGCAGTGGAAACGTAGTATAATGTGACAGGGTCTTTAGATTTTATTAATTAAACTTTACACATGAGTAATCTTTAGATACACGTGTATCTTACACTTGCACATATATCACATTGCTTTCCACTAACGCTGATGTTCCCAGTTAATTCACCAAATCATAGAGCAATGATTTTTGTCGTCACATCACGACCAGGTACTTCAAATGTTCTTTCTTTATATCCTATTTTTGACGAAGAGACTGTCTCATAGATGTAAAACAAATATTCCTCTGGGTGGACCACTCACTTTGACTTGACTCATCATGTTTCATCGCCAAATGAAACACAGAAGTATCGACATACAGCATTGTCTATTCCCTGAAAACTACAAAATGATTTCGTTGATTAACACACGCATAAAATTCTACTTCGTTGAACATCATACACAGTCTCTGTGCAACACGCACACACCATCTAATGCTGAAAAACAGCCTTACTGGTGGTTTTTAATCAGAAACACAGAAGCAATAAGCGTATAATTATCATATCACATCATTTATACGCAAAATTAGAATTTTTATACATGTCATTAGTTTTATCTTTGTGAAGTTAATATGTAGATGACTTTGTACAGGAAAATTTAAAATAAACTAGTTTCATGACATTATCTAAACTAAAGCACTATGAATAACAACAAGAGGTGTCAGTTTATATTAAATTGCATTTACCATCATTATTGGATCTCCATTGGAAGTAAAATTAGTCCAAAATACACGAAAATGAAACACGCATGTGATAAATGTCGTCGTTATGTAAACAATCTTTCGATGTGCAACGTACACACACTGTCGTTGCGCATCACTTGTCGTCACACGCGTTAGCCCCCAGTGGTGTTGAATAACGGTAAAATAACAGTGAAATGTATACGCGAAAGAATATGGCTACCCAATCCAGGCAGACTTGGGATCAAACCAAGTGCGATTCTGTTTTATTATAAATGAGATAAGCAAGTTCATTGGTTACTGTCGTAAAGTATTTTAATTTTGTACATAACCTATCAAATAAATTATTTCTTTCTTTCAAGATACATACTCGCACAAAAATTCTAATTTTCTGTTTTTGGAATTGTATGTATCTCACTGCGTGTAATTGTATTTTGTATGTACAACGATGAGCGTGTATGCTCGAGTTAAAATAAAATTGTTTTCTGTTATGTTTACAAAATTTCTTCGTGCATGAAATGACTGGCACCTGGTTGACCTATATCAAACATGCTGATGAGCAAAACGTTGAAAAGCTGCGTGGTTAATGGTCTATGAAATGCGTGTGTTTGTGATGGGGGCTAGGGGGAGGGGGGGGGGTGCGGGGTAAGGCATGAGGAAAGCAATAATAGTAACGCTGTTACTGTATTCACTGAAGTCTTGCGATTGAGACCCAACTACTATTAATACTCAATAACTGTAATAAACTATGAGATTACTAGTTAATATAAATATAAAACAATGAAAACATAATATATTTAGCAACACAAAACAGCAATTGAAATTATCGTTATGGTTACCTGCCAGTTTGTAAACAGTGATTGTTACATTGGCGTTGTTAGATTGGTTCGTAATAATGGGTTTAAGACCACAACATGTTTGTTTCTGAGAGCTTCGTTTGCTTATCTATCCTGAAAGTACACTGTTATCAATTTACCGAGTTTGTGTTTATCTTCATCAGCTCTCAATCCGAAAGCAAAACCGTTCGGGATATATATAAATAAGTGTATGTAAATGTCTAGGCAGTCAGAGGGTCATTTGTGGATAGTTATGGTTTATATGCGTTGCCGGAAAATTTCTCTAATGAGAACTTGGATGGCACGTCTATGACCATGTACAGCACTCTTGGCTAGGCGATGTCGCCGTGTCTGGTGCTTAGATCTGTTCCTTTATGTCTGAAGGTTTGTTCGTTGGTTACTTATCTCACCCATATGTATCTTACTTCCACGAACATGAATCCTTTCGGGGATCCCTAAATTCGAAAGTTAGCTGTTTGAATTGAATTATCTCCCCTTAACTTAATATATATCTTCAATTCAGTGTATCGAAAGATCAAGATGACTTTCATTGTTTGTGTCTCTGTCTATAGCACTAGTGTGCATAAAAACTCAAAAAAAAATGTGTTTATGTAATTGTCCTACATGTTTGTATATGTATAAAAATAAGTGTATGTAAATGTCTAGGCAGTCAGAGGGTCATTTGTGGATAGTTATGGTTTATATGCGTTGCCGGAAAATTTCTCTAATGAGAACTTGGATGGCACGTCTATGACCATGTACAGCACTCTTGGCTAGGCGATGTCGCCGTGTCTGGTGCTAAGATCTGTTCCTTTATGTCTGAAGGTTTGTTCGTTGGTTACTTATCTCACCCATATATATATATATATATATATCCTCTTGTGTGTTAAAGATTGTAACTTATTGCGAAGTCATTGTTATTCAACTGGTGCTGTCTTGAAACTGTATCGACTAAGTGTTGATAGCGACTTCGTGATTATATAAGTAACGATTTTAGGCCTCGCATCCTTCGACAGAATCCTCGTTTGTAGCCGCGACGTTTGTGCCGTCTGTTTTTCGTCTAGATACACGATAGCTTGTTGAAAAGCTCAAACTTAATGTTCTTTTCAAGTTGACAAATTTGTCACAAGCTAACGAACCAGCGTCTAATTAGCGTGTTACCGCTGTATATCGCCGGAAATCTATAATCACGCTAATAAAATATACACGCAGTCTATATGTCAACAAACATTTTTTACCCATGGAGGTCACTTAGCAACACAACCGTTTCTAGTCAAGCAATTTTGATTAATTTTATTGATCAGAAACAATAATTCTAAGAAGATTTTTTCTGTGACGTCTTCTTTTCATTATACCATCAAAGGCGCTTACTTGTCGGTTCAAAGAAATTCATGCGCCGGTTGTTAATATAGTTATAAAAAGAAATCAGATTAGCCATGTTATTAGACATAAGCTGTGATAAGAATGCGGTATAATTTAATCTGGGTAAAACGCGCAATTTGATACCCATCAATTATACTTATCTTTACATTTCCAAATTGGAAACTAATCAGTGTCCATTTTTAGATTTTTTAAGATTTCAGGAAACTTGTTGTTTTAACTAACTTATCAATGAACCCAAAGTATGTTTCTAGGCTCGAAAATCGTCTGGTGTATGCTTATTGTAATCATGGAAGGAAAATCTTTATCATAAAGAATTAATAAAACAACAACTGCCAGGTCGGTAACTTTGATAAAACAAATCATGGTACAATATCAAATGTATAGAAAAACCCAAAAGCCGTATATTTACACTTCAACTTCGTCCTCTACGATGAAGTCTTATTCATTTAAGGTGGTATCATTTGTCACAATTATAGTTAAAGTTGGGGGAGTGTGGTTTCCTATTTTCATAAAATTTCATGTTATTTGATAATTATAAATCTTCTTATTACTTCAGATATCATTTATAGGGCATATAAATGTTACAGGTCAAGCAGGAATTATAAAAAAAATAGAAATATGAAACAATTTCTTACACTGAGTGTAGCCTTATTGCCGGGAGTCCAAACTTCCAAATTAATCACTATAGTATTAAACTACAGTCACAGGAAGGTTGTCTATATCAAGGTTAACAATGTCTTAGAATTTAGGTCAATAAACTTCACTAGAACAATGACAACAAACAATGCAAACATGAATGACAAATTTTCCTTTTGTAGTCACTAGGAGAAACATGTTTTGCTATTGTTCTAGTAATGTTTATTGAACTAACTTCTAAGACATTGTTAACCTTGATATAGACAACCTTCCTGTGACTGTAGTTTAATACTATAGTGGATAATTTGGAAGTTTGGACTCCCGGCAATAAGGCTACACCCAGTGTGGGAAATTGTTTCATATTTCTATTTTTTTATAATTACTGATTGACCTGTAACATTTATATTCCTATAAATGATGTCCAAAGTAATAGGAAGATTTATAATTATTAAATAACGTGGAATTTCATGAAAATAGGAAACCACACTCCCCCCAACTTTAACTGTATTGTGACAAATGATACCACCTTAACGAATCATAATATCTGATGGTAAACAGTGTGGCATATTACTTTTAAAGGTGTGGCTACATGAGAACCGTTCGCAGTTTATTGGACGTTGCACTTTTTTGACGTGTGACGTCACCGAGCACGCACGTTTGCCACGAGTTGTTGCGAAAACGCGTGCCGTCATTCACTTTGTCGTCAACATGGCTGTTCAAACAGCCATTCGAAAAGGCCATAATGTTACGAATTCTTCTAAAAAATTCTGTATTAATGAGAGAATTTATGAGTGTAAATATAAGGATTGAATTGATATTTGATGGTTTCCATACGGGTATGAAAAACAACCCTTCGGGCTTCACACACTTTCGATTACCCAACTGTTTTCCATACCCAAATAAAAACCATGAAACATCGATTCAATCCTTAGTTAAATATACGACAGCGCCTAGCCAGCCATTGAAGAAACACGGTACATACAAACCATATCCCCATAAAAGGATAGTATGCTTATCACTTCCACCTTCCATAATTGACATAGCACTTAACACCTGCTGTATTGATAATTCAGTGACAATATACGTGTTGGCGTACAATTTTTTACATGTAACGCGACGTTAATCGAAAATAAGAAAGTTAGGTCAATACCAAATTATGAAGCGTTTTAAAATATCAAAATTATAATAGAAACTACGAAACTCCTTTTAACTAAGTAATATATCTTAAGCCAAAGTTGATATTAATACAGTAAAACTAACACACACAAAATATTCCTTTCATGTTCTAATCTGGGCTGAAGGTTATAAAACTGAGCATGGAAACCAGTCTCAAATCTCAAGCATCTGATTGGCTGAAATGGCGACTGGTCGCCATTTCAGCCAATCAGATGCTTGAGATTTGAGACTGGTTTCCATGCTCAGCTTTATAACCTTGGGCACAGTCCGAAATACGGCGAATGTCGATTCTTTTCAGTCATCTATAAGCATTAAACGAGATTACATTAACTTTAACCGTAACAGAGACATAAAGACAACAAAGACATTAAGTATTCCAGCATGCACCGCGAATATGCTGATTTAACCTGTTTTTCTTTCAAACTGTTTGCTTTGTCTTGCAGATCTGCGAAGTATTTTTTTTGCAGGTATACGAACGAAACTAGTTTAACGAACGAGTTTAAAAAATCTTATTTCCTCGAACACTGTTTAATTAAAAAATAACATCATGACTAGATTGGTGTTCAGTTGAACACTTGTGTCGCCCTCAGGTGCTTTGTCGGAATAAAAATGCAAGTACAAAAAGGGGCATAATTCAATAAAATGTGACCTAACGTAAATAATTTGGCACCATCACAACCGTGTTGTCATAAGCAAGATAATTTGAAAGTTTCATGAAGAAATATAAAGAAATGGCTAAGTTATAACCAATGTTAAGTTTTCATGTGAAAATCCAAGTACGAAAAGGGGCATAACTCCATCAAATGTGACATTGACCTTGCAAATTTGGCATCATCTCAAGCGTGTTGTCATGAGCAATATAATTTGAAAGTTTGCTGAAGAAATATTAACAAATAACAAAGTTATAGCCAACGTTAAGTTTTCGTGACGGACGGACAGACGGACCGCCGGATCGACGTACCGAGCGATCCCTATGTATCGCCTATTCTTCGAAGGGCGACACAAAAACTGAATAATTCATTTAGTTAATCTGAAATTAAAATGTCTTCAGATATATAGTTTCAACATTTAAGTTCCAGTTTGCGTTCGTACGTTGTGCTTGTTAATTTAATGCTGCATTAAAACTGGTAACTTTTAATGCGATGTATTGTGAAAAGTCATTAGAAAATCCGACAGACTAAGAGTGGTTTAAATACCAAGTTTTGAGATCAGTCTCAAATCTCAAGGATCTGATTTGCTGAAATGGCGACTGGTCTCAAATCTCAAGGACTGGTCGCCATTTCAGCCAATCAGATGCTTGAGATTTGAGACTGATCTCCAGATTTAGTTTTATGATCTTGGGCACAGGATTGTTCTTTTATTATCTAGGGATATGTTTGAAAGAAATAATTCCTTTAAATAGAAATCCCATACTTTCATACTACAACTAAAGGAACAAAAGATCAAAAATTGCTTTTATTAAATTTATGAACTTAGATATAGAGGATACAACATGAGTGATCATTTTATACTTAAATTATTAAATGAGTCGTCTAAATCGATATAAAACGAGGCTTTTGCCGAGTTTTATATCGTTTAAGATGACGTGTTTAATAATTTCAGTATAAAATGAATACGAATGATGTATTCTATTTATCACATAACCTGCTTAAACAAGCAAAGTCCATGATTTGTCCCTTTCTATCGCCTATTAGAGCGAAATTAAAACATGTGTAATTCGGTCGTATCGGGTGATACATAAGCTAGTCCCCAAAGAATTTATCCTACTTTTCCAATGCCAAAATAAGTAAAAATAAATAATTAAAATTCACTGCGCTGGAGTCTAGATAAAAGAATATACCAGTTGTAGGCTTCTGAAGTTGTGTTTGATTAAATAAATCGATCTACTGTATGACGTCATTTGTGTAAACTTTAATAGCGCCATATGAAAACATAAAAATTTGCTGAATATAAACACATAATTTGGATTGAAAATGTGTTTCTAGTGCTTTTATTTTGTTTCGGGGATGTTGTAAGATCACGCCGACGATGTTCTGAAAACAATGTCAGCGGCTGGGTCATTTTATTTTCTATCTAAACGAAATGAAAATGGCTTTGCTGATGTTGTTGAATTTCATCATAGACCTTCGGCGTATTGCTATCTTAGGCAGTAATCAAGATGTCGGAAAGTTATATTTTCGGTGGATGTTATCAATAAAAGGGATGATTAAGTTTAGTATAGAAGCTGAATGCTTGCCTGAAGTGGCAGATGCCAAAAGTAAGTCATCTTCATAAATTTGTTTTGATCGCTGATAACGCGGATGAATAGTGATTCGGCTAAGATATATAACTAGTTATATATCGGAAGGTATGTGATAGTACACAACTTTTGACAATTTCTTGAAAGAAATTGGATACAATATTTGACAGATTTCTTTAAACGAATCTCGTAATATGAAAAAAGATTGATGCAGTTTTATTTTAAGTACAGGCAATATATTACAGACAAATCACAGACAAAGATCCAAATAAGCCAATCCTATTATATCGCGAATTTATATTAAATTCCGTATAATATCGATGTAAAATACATAGTATAATCACTCAGTTTAGGAAAAATGGAGGAAGTCATGGTGCCATTCAAGATGGTGTTTTCTTGTCAATAACCGTCGTCGGCAATTAGAAATAGTTTGTATGTTTCAATAATTTATAAAGTGTTCCTCACAAACTATTCTGAGCAAATTTCATAAGATTTGGAGAAATTTAATTTTTGACGTCAAAATTGGATGATCAACGTATTCACTTACTTTAAGATCAATGAAAATTGATATGCAGATCTAAAAACAAGTACCTTACAGTTGTTATTATAAATTCTAACTCGCAATAGAATGGTCCTGAGATATTCAATAGGGCGTTCGGATCAATTGCTGATACTTAGATATAAAGTTATGAAGTTTTACTATTTAAGGGCAAATGTAGTTGAGTAAATAAATTGAAAACAACATCTTACCACGATGTTGGAAGATTTGAAAATACACCCCGAGAACTTCGAAATTACAAATCATGCTCTATGAAAACTAACAAATATGAGTACCAGTTTCTTCTTTTAAACCTCAAATTCAGAAATCTTCGTTAAAGTACTTGTACTAGTTTTACGCAACAAAAGTTATACATTTTTAAAAATCAGGGGAATGTTGCTGTGAAAATGTATCGGCAAGTCAAACAAATTCAAAATAGTGTTAAATGTGTTTATTGGAGGCATTTATCAAAACCTATTTCTATAAATATCCAACAATTACGCAGTTCAAAAAATAATGCCATATTGGTCTGTAAAAACAAAAATTTCAAAGTTGCAAAATAAATCTTCTTTACATCTTAGCTTAGAATAGATTAATATACAGCTTCTTCTCGTCATTAAACGGTGGGTGTGCTTTCTACCATGTCCACCGTGTTTGCTCCTGTTGGAAACATTTGTGTTATGAATTGTAGAAACGTATTTTTTAACTTGACGATTTGTTCATGCTTTTATTATAATTAATTTTTATATGTTTTTGCTATAAACTATGGACTGGTTTTATGCAATAAAAGTTATACATTTTGCAAAATTTTTTTTTAAACTCATGGGAATGTTGCTTTGAAAATGTATCGGCAAGTAAAACAAGTTCAAAACTGTGTTAAATGTGTTTATTTGAGGCATTTATCAAACGACGATAACATTTTATTGTAATTTTAAGCAATTTTAATGTCAACCTTCCAGTAATATACATTTATAAATATTTCTTTTCCTTCGATATTCACCAAATGTGAGTTAATCCCTATAGGAAGATTTTAGATACTAGTAGAATTCCATTGCAGACTCGATATGCAACGACGTTTTGCCGAGATTTCTTCAGTGAGCTATTGGGAAAATGCTCATTTCAACACTGAATACTATTGGTGCGTCAGTTAGTTTTTATGTCCAGCTTGCAGTAAGTGATAATAAGGTATCTAATAAATGTTCACAGAAGAAGGTGGGTGAATGTATAAAGCTGAAAAACAATACAACATTATCACTACTTACATCGTTCTATAAAGTTATGGTAAATGTGATATAAAAACAAACGTTTATCAAATGTCATATTTATACTTAAACATTTTTAATTGTGCGATTTAAAAAAACAATAACTTCTCGTCAAAGGATATAAGATATGGAGAAATAACTTATTTGGCATGTAACATTCTCATAAACCAGAGGTAAGTATTATTCCTAATCATTTGATAAATAAATTTGGTACAATTCGATAGGAATTAATATTATAAAATATTCATTTTATAAAATATAAAAAAAATAATCGTCATACCTACATTATTTGAAATATCATGTAAAATGCTATTTCACCATAGACTCGAAGGAAGTGTTAATAAGGAGCCAAAGTAATAACATTTTCTGGCCGAGTTAAGTTACTTTTTGTTTAATACATGTTTTAAGCAAAACCCTTGTTTAATTAAGTTTATTACTTGCAAATTTAAAATCATGCTGTTATGCTTCTACCTTTTTGAAATTTCTTCGGCTTTTTTACGTTATTTTAAGCGTCTTGTCGGTAATTTTAAGTTACCGGTCGTACTAAGTTTTGAGATCAGTCTCAAATCTCAATGATCTGATTGACTGAAATGGCGACTGGTCGCCATTTCAGCCAATCAGATGCTTGAGATTTGAGACTGATCTCCAGATTTAGTTTTATGATCTTGGGTCCAGGTTACAATTTTAGTTGCATGTGTAAAATCAGTTGCATTACTTACAACTAAAATTATCCACAGAAACCATTCTTTTATATGAAATACAGTGATTTTAATTGTCTGTAATTTACATTTATACTTATTAACTATATTGTTTCGATAATAAGTTTGTTTAAGGCATCGCGACTTACGTTTAGTGGTTAAGTGTTAAGTTCCACTCAATGCTTCAATCTGTGCATTTTACTTCGACTTAAACAGGGCCATAAAATATTTAGAGGGTTTTCTGCAATCTGTTTCTTTTATCTCTGTATCATATTTGTAAAACGCAAAAAATATAAAAGAAAAAAAAAGAAAATGAAGCTTGGTAGGAAATAAAATATATCTGCCATGAGCTGATCAAACGCATTATTTAATGATCGGAACACATTTTTTGTGATAGGAACTAATTAATTTGTAAACTTTGTCATGAAAAGCGCACATTCAATAAAGTTTTCAAGACTTTATGTGTAAAATCTCTGTGCTCGACGCATACTTTTCACATAAAAAACTCTAGGAAGAAATGCAATAGAATAATTTTATTTCAAAGATTTATAATTATGATAAAAACATTGTTGCGTGGATATATGGTGGGTTGTATGATTATATATGCATTTAAACTTATCCGGCAAAAAAGCTGGAATTTTAAGATTTAAATGGACGAGCGCACTTTGTTTGCACATTTTCCGGTAACTTCTACGACCGTCAATTTTACTTTAAATGTTTTTATCTAAAACGAGCGTGTTGAACTCTTTACTTCATACACATGGATTTTATCACATGCGCGATTTATGTAGATCTAGAAAACAGTGTCGATCCTGATAAGACGACACAAATTAAAACAAACAACAACAAAACAATAAATAGTAGTACTTAGTAAATAGTAGTAAGTACTACACACGGTAGTGCAAGTATTTTACAATTATTATGTCTTTATTCTCTGTGGGTTTGAAAACAGAGAGAATTCACAAAAATCATAAATCATACCTAAAAATGAATGCTAAATTAACATGTTATCACTTCGACGTGTATAACATATTCGTCAGACATGAACTTTTTTGTAACATTTTTGATAATAAATAATTCCTATTAATATCACACCTTTTGAGATAAAGAAAAAAAAAACGACGTGACGAATTCCATTTTTAACGTGTGTGTTACAGAAAATAAGGAAATATTAAAACAAACATATTTCTTAGAACCTTTAAAACATTCAGATGAAAATGCCAGTTCTTTTTGGACTTTTAAAGTTTTCAGAAAAAATCAAACTCCATGAGTAAATTTTTAATCATGATAACACCGAAATATTTTAAACACTTCGTTTGATATTTTAATATTGTTAATATTTATAGTCGTCTGCAGCACTGCCCATCATGTTTGTAGTCTTAGACAAGTAGCAGCGTTGGAAAACAATATTAAGAAGATTGTCGCGTTATTGCTATAATTTTTATGAAGTGTTTTAATAGTAACAAGTGTCCGTTCCTGCGACCGGTGTAAACATCGTACTTACACATTTTTGATACTGGAGTAAACACAGCTAGATCTTTCTTACGCGTACAATTACATGAAACAACATAAAAAACATCAACAACAACAAAACAATAACAACTGTCACGCATATTTTAAGATATTAGGTATACGTTTATGATAAGGGGTCGCGAAACATATATAGATAAATACTTATCTACCATACGCTTTCCTTGGAGGCAATTTGGATCGAAATGTATTTATTAACTAAATGTTTTTTATACGCAGGTTATTGCAACTCGGGCGATTCAAACTCATCGATTAATCGGACAGCTTTTCTTGTGATCTTCGCAATATCTAACAAATGCGATACATTTGTATTTAACAAGTGCGATATCTAACAAGAGAACATTTTCATAGCTAAACAACAAATTAATAGTGGAATCATACAGGAATTTTACAGTATTTTATTTAAATATTCAGATAAAAGATATAACCCCTAGCAGGAAGCAAACCCGTACCGTACGGCGACAGAGCCCAGACAATGTTTTTTTTCTGATCACGCTACCGACATATTACGTCAACCATTACCCGTAGCTGATGTGAAGAAAATATCTTGGAAATACGATAAAACGTGTCACCCCTTGGCCAGGATCAGTATCAAACACACTCGTAAACGATTTCAATTAAAGTTTTAATTAATAATTTAAACATCAGAGATGTTAATATCGTTAAAAGTACTTTTGTACTGGAATCAAAAGAACAGAAGAATAATACCCATTCTCAGATTGCCTTACAGAAATAACAGAAATATGAGATCGAACGACAATTACGCCGGTATTTTTTCTGTTTTATTCACAACTTGGCCTTTTTATTGCGATCTAAACCGAACTATAAAACGTCTATTTATAACGATCTTTAACAAAGATAATAAGTGACACGTTTATTCGAATTAATATGTGAAAATATAGTGACGCGTGTTCAGTTTTGCAGACTGCATAAGTCCAATCTCATGTACATATCAATCATTTCACTTAGAAGAATCCTGACGAATTCATGAAATGCATATGCGGAACATTAGGATTATTTTTGTTGTGCGTTCTTTTATAAAACATCAATTATAATAATTTGTAGTTTTAAACGATGTGTTTCACTTACATATTTTTGTCTAAGACTCTCAATCAAAACGTTTTTTCTCAAGTTTTGTTGTTTGGTGCTTACCCCTTTTCCAAGTCTTTTGTATCTTGATCTTTGATTCTGGTCAAATGGTGTTTCAAGAACAAAATATTCCTTTGATTTCTTCCTTTGACCCTTCAACAACTTGCACACCATGCATGCGTAAAACATCTCCGTTTATTTTGTTAATTAAATGTTGTTAAAAGTTTGAGAAAGTTTCTGCATATACTGTTTTGATAATAGTGTATATAGGTAATTAGAATAAACGAATATACATTGAAGGTGCCTGAAAAATTATCTAGTATTTTCTACCTAAATAATGGGATCATTAAATACGATTAAAACTGGTAGCGACGACACCTGTGTTAAGTACTTTCTTGGTTTGTCCTTAGAAAAGTATTTTCCATAAATTCAGAATGAATATGTTTGATTTTTTAAAAAAAAGTTTCTTCTGTTTTATAACTAATATGCTAATTGTTTAGTTGGATGTCAATGGTCATGCAAGTTTGAAGAAAAAAAATCAATGGCCATAAACCGCGCCTCGTAGACTTCAACTGTTTTAATAAACATCATTTTAACATTTTCTTGCAGAAAAAATGTCATAGAAGAACAAAACAGCAACAACAACAACAAACCTGGCTTTCCATAGGTTCTGATAGCTGAGAATACCAACATGGCTTACCATAAGTTCCAGATGGCTAAAAGTGAGACCTTCTGTCAGAACGTGACGTCATGGCTCCTGGAAATCAGCAATATTTCCGATGAGCACGAGATCCTACAGATGGAAGCTTTTTCATCACAGGTATGCTGGTGCTCTGTAATTAGTAATAGCTTTGAAATTGACCTTAATGGTCATATCAATAAGTAGATATACCGCGTGCAAGACACTATACACGCAAACCTTCTGTAAGGTTTTAATGGTACCGCAATGACAAATGATGTTGCTCGACAATGAATAACTTTCCAGTAAAATGTTGACCGTTGATGAGACAATTTAATAAAAATTGATTGGTATTATACGTGTAGTCAGTTATAATAAAAATTGATTGCTGTTATACGTGCAGTCAATTATAATTATGTCAAACTAACATGTAAAACATTACCGAAATGGTTAATGAAGTAAATGTTTAGCGGTATATTTAGAAAAGTGATAGAACGAATAACTTAGCAGAAAAAATCCCTCTCAAGTAGTGCATAGGCAAAAACATCTCAACATATCACACACAAAATCACACACAGGGACGGTGTGTTTGTTATGTAGTATAACTTGTAGCCCAACCCATTTACTGTTTAAATGTACACTTTGTAATGTACATTTACATGTGTGCGTTTATAAGCAGAAGAGCAATTATTATGTTTAAACTAAATTAAAAAAAAAGTTACATATATCAAGCTTCCCACTGGTCTATTCTGAGACTGCTCCATTTTAACCAATCACATTGCTAGCAACTGAAAATGGTCTCCATTCTCAGTTTAATAAACTGGGGACCAGAAAAAACAAATCTAAAAGTGAAGAATGCAATGTTAAGCATAAAGTATATTTGATCAATATCACGAGTTCACGTGCTTTTATAACACATATAACATAAATGGAAATACTGTGGTGAGTTTCATAAATACAGACGTAGACACGTTTATCCCTATTACAATTTACATATTTCCACAAAAATTATAGAGCAATCGTTTGAGTTTCAGAGTTTCTGTTTCAGCTGAAGGAGATGTGTGATACAGAGATACACGCGGATCTGACGAGGAGTCTGACTAGAGACTATCCGGAGTACATGAATCCAAACACTTTTCTGAGAAAATATATTCCTCCAGTGCTGCTGTGTCTGGGCACGTTCGGAAATATGTTGTCTTTCATTATTATGGCAAAAAACATGCTCAAGGTCAGTACATACAGTTACCTGGCTGTGTTAGCGGTTATGGACATTTTGGTTTTGTACGTCGGATTATTGCGCATGTGGGTGGGTAACTTCTCCATTGACGTACAGCATACTTCTAATGTGATGTGTAAACTGGTGAACTTTCTCGGATACGTGAGCAGTGATATGTCAGTGTGGCTGATAATTGCCGTGACTATCGAACGGTTTATTGCTGTCAGGTGTCCGCTGAGAGCACCCAGGATGTGCAATGTATTCCGTGCCAGGTTTGTCATTGTAGGTTTACTTATACTCATCTGTGGTCTCAACGCACATATAATCTGGACAGTTGAACTTCAGCATTCTACTATAAGTACCAACGGCACACATAGAGCTTTTTGTGAAGCCAGCCAGAAATATAAACTACTCGTAAAGGAAATATGGCCATGGGTTGATGCAGCTATTTACTCATTTATACCCTTTGCGATCATTTCCATATTGAACTCTCTGATTGTGCGTCAGGTGCTTAATGCCAGAAAACGGCGGTCACAAATGCAGCACATAGAGCTTACGTCTAAATACTCCAACTTCGTGAACAAAGTACAAAGGAGGAAATCCAACGAAAGCAATAAGAAGCTCACTCTAATGCTTCTGGCAGTCTCATTTACATTTTTGCTGACTACCCTGCCCATGAATGTACAGCTTATAGTTTCCGCCTTTTACAAGTCCCAAGCTGAAGATCCAAAAGGCTACGCCCAAATGACGCTTGCACGGACTATTGTAGAGCTTCTCATGTACATAAATCACAGTATTAACTTTTTTCTGTATTGTGCAACAGGCAAAAAGTTTAGGCGTCAGGTCCGTGAAATGGTGTGCCTTTGTTGCGAGGGAAAACTCGGTGAGTTTTTCCGAAGACGGCAGAGACAGCCATCGACAAGCACCACGGCTAGTTACAGACTTTCTAGAATCAATTCAACATCCAGTCCAAAGTCAGTGGTTATTGAATGTGATAAGAAATTATTCACATGCAGGTCTATAAAAGAAACTAATCATTAAAAGAACATTCTAACATATAGCAACATTCAGGCTGAATGACAATTAAGGATTTCATGGCCTTCAAGTCAGCACTTAAACAGAATTTACATGTAAAATAATCTCATAAAAGCAACAGTGTGAGTTTGTACTTTTATTCTAAACATATTCTTAATATATAATAATGGAGAAGCTTGAACCTGAGAAAATGTGCAGCGAAAACGATTTTCTACAAACGGAGTCACAACACATTCAAAATATACTACTAAAATTTTGATTAGGGTCACTTTTGTAGTCTGTAAGCTTTTCCCCGCTTAGATAACTTTATACTCATGTAAAAGTTCAATTATTCACCTCAGATAACTAATTCATCGGTTTTATCAAATAAACAATAAAACAAAACATTGCGTGTTGTTAACTGTTCATGACAAAATGTTAACAACAAACAATAATATTTACAGACTTCAAAAGTGGCCCTTGTTAAATTGTTATAGGCTACTCTTATAGAGTCACTACGAATAAAACCGGACTTCGAGCAAGTTTATTTGGTCAAAAGTAATTAATTTAAATTTTCTGAAGTGTTTCTTTATGTTTCACAGTTTTTGCTAGATACGGCGTGTTGCTGCATTTTGTAGTTAAGTTTGGTGCTAGTAATTTAAGTAGTTTTGGTTTTCTTTACAGATCTTGAACACATTATTACATAAGCGGTTTAAATATAAACTTCGCTCTTTTGCACAGAACGATCGGTTCTTCGAATGCGCATTTCCCTCCTCTGGAAAACATGTTTTCTAAAGGTATAAACAAAGACATATAGATCAGTCCTACACAATTACGGAAACCGTCTCCAAGTTTTATAAATACGTTTTCATAATATTTTGAAACATACCCAAAACAATGATCAGTCGAAATTCGATTGAGACAGGTTACTTCAATTAGAAATCCATTGGCTGTTTCTGGGCCAGATCTTTCGTAATCCTTTAATTAGTTTCATGCACTTGGTTCTTGTATTTTATGTATTGCTTAATCAAAAATATATAATTGGTATTTTGAGGTCGAAAGTGAACTAAATAGCTGAATAACAGAATCGAATCATAATGCGAATATCATTATCCTTTAAATTATCTTGACGGGGATAATAAATATAAAACCATTTTAGACAATTACTCTTTAATAAATCTTCATTTCATAGTAAAGAAGGCCAGTGGCTGAAATGCTTTTATTAACAGTTATTGTCTAAAAGTGGTTATAATGCAAAATAAATAAAAGTCGAATTTGTTGTCTCTTACATCTTACATCCGACCTATAATTAAGCTTTTCTATTCTTCTGCCCCCTATGTCGCCATGGTAAGATACTCGCATTCTATTTCGTTGGTTGTGAGAACCAATCGCCAACACTCCGGACATTTCTTACCTAAGCCAACCTTTTGAACAATATACATGTGGAGGTATATATTTCAATTGTCAATCATGATTAGAACATTAGAATCGTTTTCATTTACAAACATGTAGAAAGTCGCATGATGTGCCACACTTTATTTATTTACCAAACTTTATTTTATGCTTAAACTAAAATCGAACCTATTATGACTCTGATATTCTTATAATAATAATAATTTTGTATACTCCCAAGTTACATTAAATTTTTAATAAAAAATTCAATATACGTCTTATTTTACGCTTTTTCAGCTTTATTTCAATCAGTGATTTTATTAGTTACGTCCACTTAAGGTCGTTCAGCACGATACACATGTCTTATGTTAATAGTTCTTCTTAAAACAAGTGAAATATGCATATCAGGAATGGCCACCTCCAGTAGACATAGTTTTACTTTTGTTTTAAAATTTCGGCCAATTTAAAGATGGTTGGTTTCAATATCCAAGCCAATATATGTTTGGATATTTTTTAATCACCCAAAGGATTTACTTCGTGCTTATTTAAATTCTGCCTTTAACGTTGTCTGTGATACGTAGGATTTATATTCGCAGAACCCCTGACTAAATTATTATGTTTAGTTACGCCCACTGTTTTCTCTTTAAGGACAAACCGGTTATTTTATCATACGCCGAATTTAATCTGAAAAAAAAAACAACAAAAAAAACTGCACAATATTTACCGCCATGTTTGGGAAGGATCAATACTGTACTGTTTATTTGTTGCGCTCAACACGGGGCTATGCGACCTGGGCATTTATATGCATTTCTCTAACTGCCAATGAAAGGCTCAACCAAACCGAGCCTGCAATATTTTCATATTTGCCGTGTTCGGTGGTTTCGAAAGTCCCTTTTAGTCTATTTTAGAAAGAAAACACAAATTAATATTAAATTTATACAAAGTTGACTGGATTGCATATTCATTTAAACAAAATACAAATAACTAATGGTCTCTGCCAAAATTTGACCTCATATCAAAGACACATTTTCGCATGGTGATTTTCATTACGTTTCAAACAACATTTACCGATTTGATAAAGTTTGTTGTGATAGGTGTTCTGCGGGAACCTGGACAAACTGCGTGCTTGTGCGGAGGACTGGATACCGCAACCACTGTTGTTAATCTGCACCTGTATGATCTATATTGTTAACAACTATTCTTTTTTATTATTATCATCTTGTCCATTTCACATGTATATGAACCTGTATGCCTCATTTCTCAGGTGTTCTGAGATAAACGAATTACAGAAATGGTGATCATTCATTTATATTTCTGTAACGTTAAACCAGATGACGTCTGTTATCCGATCAGAGAAGTACGCAAGTCGTCTCTAAGTACATGTAAGCTTCATTAAAATAAAGCTAGGTGTGGGAAATCAATGCTGCATTTGTTTCTTGGTTAGAATTGTTTGTGTTACTTTTCTCTGAAAATGAAATTGGATCTCCGTCCTTTCAAACCGAGTATAAAATTGTTCGGAAAATCATTAATACCCCCTCTAGATGCTTCTGCGGTAAAAATATCCCATCTGCATAATAATTTAAAACGCTTACTTTTTATAACACTCCATATGCCAGCTTTTCACCGTTTTTCAACATATGGAGGCTTAGAATGATTATTTTGCTAAAATAGACATCCTATTTTTTCTTGTTCCGTTTTGTTTTACGTTTGCCGGATGTTAAAATGGTTATATACCAAATTAACGCTGAGTAAAATCATGTCTATTGAAATCTTATTGATTTCAAGCAATGAAGTATTATTGATTTCAAGCACATATACTCTATATTTTCGACAGGTCGCAACTTGTAAAAATAACGATGTTCATGGTTCATGTTGAATTGATTATATTACATGAATGTGTAAATGCATGACATGACTGATGTCGATAGAATTCGTTAATAAAATCTAATGACATATCGACTTATTCGAGTCTGTATTACCTTTATGTCGGTGGATTATTGTTTTCGATTATTTTCGCCCATTACAACTGTTGTGCGTAAGTATTTACTTATTTGGAACTCCTGAAAATTCGGTTTGTAAGGTAACTGTGTCCGTCATATATTAAAGTCATAAATATATATTTTTCTTTCAATCATAAACATTCTTGAGAAAGAAAAATGCCCATGTGTCTTTTTAACGTGCATGGTATATTTTATCTCATAGTGTTCTAGTTAAATTAAACAAAAATATAATTATAATTGCACCGAGTGTAAAATCTAACTTTGAAATTCATGAAAGGTTGTGCATCTAGTCCAGATCCCTAGCTGGCAAATGTTTTTTTTTTTGGCTTTTGTTCTAAGGTTGCATCTCCCTTGAGTCATGATGAGTTTTATTTAGAATATAAACATAAATCAAAGATATCATGTAATTTATTGCTTCGATTTCCATTTCTTTGACAAGACTCTAATCCAGAATAGACGTGTACTCGTGTACTTTTCGTTGTGTTTTATTTCGTTTAGCCCCGCTTTGGGCTGGTTCATTATGTACAATATTAAGTTTTAGTTAAAACACATCCTTATTATATTGTTATTTTTTTGCAATATTTTATAACTAATTCAGTATTTTAGTAAGTAATTCATTTGAATGCATGGGTCATAGGTTTTCCATGTTTGTTCTTCGTAATCTCAATTACTGAAGAAAAAAAAGTAAAAACGAGAGTTCCATTAAATTATAATTGGAGGTAGCTAAAATGTAACAACAGTTAAAGTGTGAGGTATTTCTATAAAGAATTCCAAGGACAAAATTCTGCAATATCTTCAAATCAAAACACAACAGCTTTAAAGATCAAGGCTCGATTTATCCTGATATTTGATTACAAATAATTATAACAACATAAAACATAACTAACATAAAAAATAAACATCAGAATAAAGAAGTAAGATTATATTTCGCGGAGACGAAAGCTCCCAGAATCTAAGACTGATATTTTGCGTCTTATTAAGAGTACTAAAAGTTGCAGCATAGACTGCTCTATAAATATTATTTTATGCCTTGAATATAGATCTCTTTTCTGCACAAAAGCATACATATGTTGTTGTTTACAAGGATTTTAAGGCACTGAGTTGTTATGTTTTGCACCATTTTATTGTACGTTGTTAGGTCACTCCTGGGTGGACTGAGGAGCCCTAGCACCTGTCTCGTTTACTAACCCCCACGCATGGCCATAATATAGCAGGAAATGAAAATCAATGTTAGTAATTACACTTACGGAAACATGCTTTGAACGATATGATTTGGGGCGCGTCACGGGAAAAGGTACCTTCGGACAGTTGACGTCAATATTTAAAATGACGTCATAAATGTGAGCAGACGACATTATTTATTATGCATTCGCGGTAAAAATACCATTTTATTGTCAAAATCTGTAACAAAATCACATATTAGTTATAAGAAATTAATTTATAGTTGGAAGTTCTTTCTAAATTTAGTAAAAACTAAAATAGCACTAAAAATGTCCGAAGGTACCTTTTCCCGTGATGCGCCCCATTTTAAAAGTAAACTCTTCCAAATAATACCACAGAGATATGAGAAGATTGTCGTACTGTTATGTGACAATTTTCGCCACTACGCATTATGAAGCGAGCAATTTGGAAAAATTAGTTGTGAATTACGGTAATTATGCCATACAATTCAAATTCAACGTTTTTGTTAAACCACGCAATACTTATTGATGGACAATTAGGTATTTTCTTTGCAGAGTTCATCAATAAAGTTGTGAAATGGTTATATAAACAAAACCTGGCAGCAAGTAAATTCGTCGAGAAAGTTTGTTTTACTCTCCTTTGTCGGTAAAATCGATTGCTAAATGCCCATTAAACACATTTACTACCTACCTACCTCACAGTATGGGACCCGACACCGGATATACCCGCTTTTTTGAGTCATAACAAAGTTTGTAGAAGTGACAAGAGGTCAGAAAATTTCGATTTCTCAGCTCATATGACACTAATGTGACCTGGGTTTGATTTTGTGTTTCCCTAAATAAAGGTCGGAAAACTTATAAGTACAAGTATCAACCAAAAAAACAAGATTTTTAAACAAATCTGTAAAAATTCACCGTTGCTCACGGGAGAAATTGATGCTCAAGTACCGAAAATCTGGTTTCATTATTAGTTTCGTCCAAAAATATAAATTCTGAATTGGCAGAACTTTTTTACTTCTTCTCATGTACTCACATTCCAAATTTTGGCAAGATAGACAAGAAATTGACTTCTCCAGAGACAAAAAATGCACGCGCCTAGTGTACTGGGTATACAAAATTTTTGCTCAAAAGTGTCCGGGGTATAATGAGCAACTGTACTGAGTATACATTATAAAAATAAGCAGTCATATTGATAAAATGTTATCATTACCTTCATTTTCATAGACATTATCATTGTCGTCCCGAAATCATCAACATCATTTATATTATCACTTTGATTTTCAGAAAGACATCGAACACACAGCGAGTGATATCTCAGAGATGGAGTAAGTATTGTTTTTGTTTTTTTTACAAATGTACAATGTAGGTAGGCATATATGCAAGAATAAATTATTCATTACACTTAACTATTCCGTAAAGGTGGGAAATAATGCAACATTACTACTTACCTTTATGCGAATAGGCTTATAATTGAATATTAAGTTATACACAAGTCGTTTGTCATGTGGTTTAGCAATGGACACAAACACTTATTTTAAAAGATGCTGATATAAAGGATAAATATGTAAATTTTAATAGTATTTTTCTGAGAAATAATAATGAAAGCTAAATATCTTTCATATTGCGTATAAACATGCATTTATAAATCATGTTTCGTGTGCAATGATTATTAATTGGAAGACAGCGCTATTGTTTTTAAAAGTACACTATAGACGTTTTGAGCTTTTCCTAGTTTGCACCCAAACTTTTACCATAAATTCTGAGAACAGGTCATAACTAGAAGCAATAGTTATGGTTCTTGGCATACATATCCGGGATATAATGGTAAAAAGTCTACAAAGTTTCAAAGCTGTTGTTTTAAGTTGTATGACAGTTATGAGCTTATACTAGCTTGCATGGAAAATTTAAAGTGAAATTCTTAGTTAAAAAGGGCCATACTTTCTATAAATGAAAGTTAGAGTTATTGTTCTTTGCAAACACACTCGGGATACGATGACGGACAAGTGTGCCAAATTTAAAAGCTGCAGATGTAGTAAATTTTAAGATTTCAGTAGGTTGCACTTCGAGATAAACCAAAGCGGAAGTACGAGAAAAATAATTAAATTCAAGCAACTGCCAGAATAAACCGAAATATTTGTTTATATCTTCTTTTGTTATGACTACACAAAATGCAAAATTATATTAGCATTCGATGATTATCGATTACGAGAGTCAATTTTATTTATCATATTTTAAGACGTATGTAGAGAAACGTGTTTTAGAAAGTAATATCATATATATCTAATCACTTACTTTGTGTCATATCAAAGATTTTAATTACTTTATGTTTTAATTATCATATTTTTAATGAAATTAAGTAAAAAAAAATGTCAGAAACCGCTTCAAAAGTTGATCAATTTCATGAGTTTTTCTAGTTATACCCAGTACAGTAAGCTTCGAAGTACTCAGTATACCCAGTACACCAAAATAATATACCCAGTACACTAGGCGCGTGCCTTTTTTGTCTCTGTAGAAGTCATTTTCTTGTCTATCTTGCTAAAAATTGGAATGTGAAGACATGAGAAGAATTAAAAGAAATCTGTTGATTCAGAATTCTTATTTTTGGACGAAACTAATAATGAAACTAGATTTTCGGTACTTGGGCATCATTTTCTCCCGTGAGCAAAGGTGAATTTCTACAGATATTTAAAAATAAATCTTGTTTTTGGTTGATAGTTGTACTTATATGATATCTGGCCTTTATTAAGGGAAACACAAAATCAAACCCAGGTCAGATTAGTGTCATATAAGCTGAGAAATCGATCTTTTCTTAACTATGGTAACTTTCACAAACATTGTTGTGACTCAAAAAAGCGGGTATATCCGGTGTCCGGTCCCATACCGTGTACCTTCAGCTGTAATAAATAAAAATTAAAGATTGTGAGACAACTGTCATCAAATATTTAGTAACTGTACCTGATAAAGATCATATTCCGAGAGAAAATACTTTCTTGCTTTGGAACCTAGCAGATTCATAACGCGAGTATCTTACCAGTTGAAAGTACTGTGTCCATGTCATTAATTTTCGGCAATAAATTTGCGCGTTTTTGTTTTCAGGTCTTCCATCTGTCGAAGAGAGATAAACTGTATTTGATATTCCTATTATTATCTGTTTAAACAACCTGTTTTTTCCGGATCAAAAGTCAAAAAGTAAACATAACAGAAATGAATGGCACTTGGAAATTAGTTTCATCGAAATACGACGTTGTGCACTTGTAATAATTATAACTGTGGACCACTTGTTGCAAAGCTGTCTCCAATTGTTCATTTTACTGCCAACATTGTCCATTGCATTAATCAATCACTGTTGAAAAAATACTTTGAAACTTTGAACATTTAGTAAAGACGGTCGCATGTATGTGTTTTCCTACTATTTAACTGATGTGTAGAAAACGTGTAGGTCTTTTATATTGTCAATAAATTCTCTGGAATATCTCAAAATGTCGGGGAAAAACTATCACTTTCGTTACTTGTTCTAGCGTCTATTTTGATATTGTTCATTATATAACCATGCTCTGTGTCCACGGTTATAACACTGAGCATGGAAACCAGCCTCAAATCTCAGCTTTATAACCTTCAGCCCTGTTCTCTCCACTTTTTGCTGTGTGGGGAGGCTGTGCCTGCTGAATGTGGCCATTCCAGATATGTATATTTCACTTTTTTAATTGATCTACAGGTATACAGAGCTGGGCATGATTTCTGCATGGGCAAGATACAAAATGTAGCAATGTAAGTCGTTTTTGTACTTGCTCTACTGCACCATTTTTAAAAAGTGTTTTGAAATATAAAGATGTCGCTCAAACATGAAAACTTTAGCTGTTTAAAGATTCCACATATAACACCATTGCTGTTTAACTCCTATTTAGCGTTACCTGGTAGATTTCAAAGGTAGATTAAAGACATCTCATCTCAGACCGTCTCTGTATTGTATCTGCGTTGATGGAACCAACCACTGTTTCAAATAAAGAATTTCCAGTCTGTTGTTTGCATTTAATTTCCATTACGAGATTTCCTGCATAACATCAGGCGATCCAACAATTAACCGTGTCTTTGATATGACAGGATTGAAAGTTGCCTGTCATTTCCTGCTTTAATACAATTTCGTTAATGTAGGTCCGTAAGATAAGCCTTTCGTCTGATAAGATGTGCGGGATGCGCGCTAACTGCCCATTCAAGATAAAGTCGAGTTGCCTAAAGTTTTCATTTAATGTTTTATTTTTCGGTATTAAATGTACAATCTAGCTTTTTACCTGTTTTCAATTTATTTAATGATGTAACTAAGTGTAGTATTGAAATCATTCAGCAGTAAATAGACATAAATTATTTCAATCAGTGATTATTTTTACCAGAAAGGTTTCGAGTAAATGCCGTTTACGATTGCCGAAACGACGTTTACACATTTTCTATAACGGCGTAGATGATTGATTTTGTTGGAGATGAAGCCTCGAAATGGCTTTCAAAATGAATTTGATCTTATAATTAAAAGCATTCGAAGCACGCGCAAAAGGTTAGATTTTGTTTACAGAATGTTGATCACGATTTTCAAAAAATTGTCCAGTTGGTGCTTATCACATGGAAGGTCCCGAGATCAATACTGTATAAAGCTTTACATATTCTTTTGTAAGTGTATATTAGTTGATTTACAGTAATGTATGTGGTGGGAATGGTATTGCTCTTACTGTACGTACTTTTTGTAAAGGAGAGAGTCTATTTTGTATAACATATTATAATTGGTATTGTTTATGTAAATATTGCAATCGTTCAGACCGGAGCCGGGCGACGCGGTCAGTAATATGCATCTCCATGAATATACGTGAACATGCTCAGTCAAACCGATTAATAAAACCATTAATATTTTCATATTTGTCGTGTTCGGTTGCTTTCAAATTCCTTTTTAAAAATTATTTAAAAAGGAATTTGTAGGAATAGGGCGAATTGAACTCGTAATATATTCATATTTGTCGAGTTCGGTTCATTGCACAATTCCCGTTTTAGCCATTATTTCAGTTAAATGGGAATAGGACGAATCGGACAGGTTATGAATCGGAAATACATTTGCTAGTTTTCAATATGATGAAGAGTGTTCTTTTATTAATTAATTCAGGTTTTTAGAAATGATTAATTTTTACTTAGACGCCTTTATGAACAGCTGTGGATATGCAAGATCAGAGCCAGATATATATATATATATATATATATATATATATATATATATATATATATATATATATATATATATATATAACAGGGTGGGGAATCACGTGACAAAAACATGGCCGCCAACCGGGGCTAGGCGGCGTGGGCAGTAATAAGCATTTCCATTACTGCCCATGAACAGGCTCAATCAAACCGAGCCTGCAATATTTTCAAATTTGTCGGGGTCGAAGGTCTTCAAAGTTCCCTTTTCGTCTATTTTAGTAGCGTAACCTCCGTGTTGTAGGCTGGGAAGATGCTTCGTGGGACATTTACAAACAAGTATTTTCTGAAAAGCCTCGTCTGTCCCCGATTCATTTTGCGCTGTTTGCACTCTGGGACATATTGGAGTTATTGAGGTTTTTATTGTTACCCCTGAAATGTGAAGAAAAATATATGGATTGTAAATTCTATTTTAATTCAGCAGCTACGAAACAACAAACATATTATTTAAGAAAACTTGAAAAAGATTTCACACCAGAAACTTACTTGTAGATGTTTATTAGCCAGCTTAGGGAAAGTTATAGGCTCTTACAAAGCTTTATGATAATAAGCATCATGAAACAAAAAAAATCATGAAACAGTTTTTTATTTTTTTGAAATCACACTGGCAAAAGTATTATTTTTAACAATAATATATTTTAATATATTTAAAATAGAATTAAAAAAGAAAAAATGAAAAATTCAAAGATTCAAATCTTCCTAGCTAAGGCCTACAAAACGGAGGTTAAGCTACTACGACTTTATTAATCAAATCAACGTCTCCCGAGTTTTTTATCAAGAGAAAGAAAATCTTTTGAATTAAATTAGTTCCAAAATGACTTTGCTTTTGGAAAATCACAGTCGTTTTATGACTGCCTCTAATAGTGCCTGCTCGTTAATGTGGGTTCCTGTTTTTATTATAACAATGTCTATACTACCTTATAGTTCACAAGGTTTCAAATATAAAGTTCATTGTTATAGGATATCTCGCCTGTATAAAATATATTGTTATCTTACCGGTGTCCAGATTCTTTACTTCATGACTAAAAAGACAAAAACACATTTCAATATCTACTCTTTTGGGATTGTGGAAATAGAAAGTCGTTTTAATAATCGGAAATCGAATTTTCAATCTAATGTTGTAAACAAAACGCCCTGGTTTGTTTTTACACTATATTACACTAAAACTGAAAAAAATCGTGTTTTGTATATAAAAGTTCTAACTGTAATCATGATTTCGCACATATGTTGTATTCTTGCGCATCATTATAATTCACGATGTTATAATCTTCAGAAAATCTGCGTTATACAAATTATGGTATCTTTTCCAGTGTTTCGTTTCATAAATGCAAACGTTTCAAAGATTTACATTTCTAGCTACATTCTGTAAGCAAGACTTTTTTGTTAAAAAATACTCCTTTCTAACAACTTCGTAGCTGATCATAAGAATTTAAAGAAAGGAAACAAAATATCGATGTTTTATTGAAAAAACAAAACAACGGACTCGCTTGGATTATTCGCAAATTGATCGCTCGGATAAGCAAACAGTTTGCTTCTCAAAAATACAAGTGTTCCCTATCTCCAACGTCGCGGCCAGTGTTCCCTATCATTTTCCATTTTTGCGTTTTTTCACATCAGTTGCATATAGAAACTGGATATATATGCACCGTTAACACTCAATCTGTCGGGATATAACATATTTTTCATGCAACAATCAGCTCACTTGCGAAAACTTGCCAGAAGAACGATTTCATCAAGATCCAAGTGTACCCTATCCCCGGGCAGTGCCAGCTGCCAAACACTGTACACGAAATACCGCATAAACTACAAACGCTGGCAAAATTTGGAATAACTATGCAATCTGTCTTCGTGTACGGGGTACTTTAGTGTTTATTTCATTTAAAATGGTCCAGGAATAAGCGAGAAACAAATAAAAACTTACCTCGAACCGAGATAATTTTTCGGTTGGCGGCCATGTTTTTGTCACGTGATTCCCCACCCTGTATAAGGTTGTTGAACACATCTTGCTCGGAAATAAGACTGTTTTGCAAAGGCCTAAATGTTGTGATACAAAATTGTGTACAAAAGATTATTAGACTTTTCTAAATAAGTGTTGGCTACTTTATTGTTATGGATAATAGAGGGAACTGATTGTAATTAAGAGATTAGATTTTTACGTGTTTTGAATACTTAAACCAGTTTTTCAAGTCGACGTAATCACTTAATAATATTGTTTATGTCACATTTTAGTACGTCGAATTCTAGTTTTATGTATTTCAGACAATATATTAAGAATATGATCAGTAATGTGTTAAATTATGGAACTTAGCAAAATGATGTTAACGGTAAACAGAACGGTGGTTTACTCGATTTTGCTTGGACTTGATTGTTTGGCACAGCCGAAAATGGAAAATGCGTATTGTTCGGATAATTAAAAAAATCTCAGTAGTCATTTTTTGTTCCATTCATAAGAAATAAAAAGGTAACGAAGCTTATCATAGTCTCAATTGTTCACGCTCTGTGAATAATATTGTATTTGTTTTGTTTTCAATTTATGACTGGTAAATTTAGTCAGTTATATAACTAACGACTTGGCAAATAAAAAGATCATAAACGAAGCTCGTTATCACGTTACCAAGGTTTTTAATAATGAATAGATCAATTAGCGACCTCGAAGAGTTGGTGTAGTGGGTGGGTTCTTTTATTAGGTGATGAAAACCGTAGGTGTCGATTGAGTGGTTGAATTTTGTTACAGATTCTTTTTTGTTCAAATCGCCAGAAATACTGTTATTCGAGCAGGAGTTGCTTGCACAATCCAACCTCTCTTAGCTACGATAAAGGTACCCGGTATAGTTATATCTGAATCTATACATGTACGAGGGTTGATACAAAATTAACCGGATATTTGCTCCCACATCAAAAGTTTTTTTTTCAAACGATCAATTCTTCACACCGATGGAAATCTCAATTTAAATGCAAACAGTTAAAACGACGTTTTATTTGAAAAACACTATTCACAATCCTGAATTAAAAGGCCATGGAAACGCCGTCACGGTACAGAGCATCATTTTATTGTTACGTGCGATGTTTTAAGTTGCTTATTGTTGTTTCCAATAACGCTTTCACGTAAACATCCACGAAAACTTCGTGCCGTTATTTATGACGTTATGGCAAAATATGACGTCATTGCATAAACGCATATCTTAGCAATCGGATTTTTTTTATAGTTTACGTTGAATGCAAACTAGCGTTACAAAAGACTTCGACAGAAAAAAACTTAATATACGGGCAATAATTAAATTAAATTTTGCCAGCAGCAAGGCGACACTCCGTCTAAAACATTTGAAAAAAGTGCAGCTACGCTCGGGAAGCATGCAGTAAGCCGTGGTTTTCGATTGGCACAAATATTAAGAGAAGAAAACACAAGCATCGCCGACAAAGAAGGAAAAAGAAGGAAGAAGAAAGTAACAACGACGTTAGTGGCGAATGCGTTTGAAAACGACTGGCGTTAATGGCAAAACTCGATGTCAGCTACGGGACCATGCAGACTTTTCTTACAAGGGATTTTTAAATGGGAACGGTACGAAATATTTACTTTTTTTTTAAATTGAATACATTTTAATTTTTTTTCAAAGATGCGATGTCTTGAATAATTGAAACTTTGGATATCGACGATCTACGTTCTAAACCTTCAAATGTTCATTTTCATAATGACAAGGTTTAACACTTTAATAAATGTTTAATTCTAATTATTTGCCTTACGATTATTTATTTTATATGTTTCTTAAACTGCACTGCAAATTTGTTTAACCCCACTCCATTATTAACACTAGGTGCACGCGCGCCGGGTCCTGCGCCTCTTTAAAGACACGGAGATGGTCAGACGCGTGCAAAATCATGGGCCTTCCTTCGTAGAGTGAACCATGAAGGGGACGACTTCTTCAGTCGCATCATAGCGACGGGCGAAACCTGGCTCTGGTTCTATGACCCAGAAACCTGGTCACAGTCGGTGGTGTGGAAGCGGAGTAGTTCACCCACTTCCCAGCTGAAGGCACGCGTGTCGAAGTGTGGCGGCAATTATCATGTTCGCCGACATGCATGGAATGATACTGCAACATGCTGTTCCCAAGGCGCACTGTTGTATGGAATATGGTTCAAATATCTTTAGGACACAAATTTAATTTGTCAGGAGAAGAAATTTGTTACGGGCTGAGGGAAGAACTGCCATCCTCTAGAATGCTTATCTGGAGTTTTTGCTTTTGTTTCAATGATTCCAATAATGACTGTAAACAAATATTTTAACCTCCGAAGTGACAGTTGGTGAATTCGAAGACGAACTTACGATGGTTGGACAGATAAGATGAGCATTATATTTAATCTACCTTCTTTATAACATTTGACTATTTTGATATTTAACAAAAACGTTTTAATCTACTCATTTGCAATATACTTGGCATTGCACGACAACTTTGCAACATCGCTGACGTAAATATTCTAAACGTGAAATAAACCACCAAACACGATAAATATGAAAATATTGCAGTCGGTTTGACTGAGCCTGTTCATGGACAGCAATGGAAATTAGAGATGGGTATCACAGAGCCAAGCGTACCGCGATATATCGAGATACTGGCCTTTCGTATGATATTACGTCTCGCGATGTATTACTGGGTCTTACACATGTATTTGAAATAACCATTGGTTTATTAAACGTTAAAAACTTTGGGTGTTGTTGAACAGTTTCGACAAATATTATAACATTAAACAAGAGGGCCATGATGGCCCTAAAAGCGCTCACCTGAGTTTAGTCAATAGTCTCTTGCAACAGTGACCTAGTTTTTGGACCCAGATGACTCATATTCAAACTCAACTGAGATATCATTGCGACAAACATCCTGACTAAGTTTCATGACAATCTGAGCAAAAATGTGACCCCTAGTGTTAACAAGAAAAATTCTATTTTTAGTAACAATGACCTAGTTTTTGGACCCAGATGACTCATATTTGAACTTGTCAGAGAAATCATTGGGAAATACATTTTGACCAAATTTCATGACAATCGCAGCAAAAATGTGACCCCTAGAGTGTTCACAAGAAAATTCTTTTTTTAGTAACAGTGACCTAGTTTTTGGACCCAGATTACCCATATTCAAACTTGTCCGAAAAATCATTGGGACAACTATCCTGACAAAAGTTTCATGACAATAGAAGGAAAAATGTGATCCCTAGAGTGTTTACAAGAAAATTCTATTTTTAGTAACAGTGACCTTGTTTTTGGACCTAGATGACCCATATTCAAACTCGTCTGAGAAATCATTGGAGCAAACATCCTGATGAACTCTCATGACAATCAGAGCAAAAATGAGACCCTTGGAGTGTTAACAAGAAAATTATATTTTTAGTAACAGTGACCTTGTTTTTGGACCCAGATGACCCATATTCAAACTCCTCCGAGATATCATTCAGAAAAACACCCTTACCAAGTTTTATGACAATCGGAGAAAAAATGTGACAGCTAGAGTGTTCACAAGAAAATCGTATTTTTAGTTACAGTGACCTAGTTTTTGGACCCAGATGACCCATATTCGAACTCATCCGAGAAATCATTGGGACAAACATCCTCACTAAGTTTCATGACAATCGAAGCAAAATTGTGTCTGCTAGGGTGTTCACAAGAAAATTCTATTTTAAGTAACAGTGACCTAGTTTTTGGACGATCTGGATCTACACTGTTCGCCCATGCAACAAAATGTGTCCTGACTAAGTTTCATGACAATCGAAGCAAAATTGTGTCCGCTAGAGTGTTCACAAGAAAATTCTATTTTTAGTAACAGTGACCTAGTTTTTGGACGATCTGGATCTACACTGTTCGCCCATGCAACAAAATGTGTCCTGACTAAGTTTCATGACAATCGAAGCAAAATTGTGACCGCTAGGGTGTTCACAAGAAAATTCTATTTTTAGTAACAGTGACCTAGTTCTTGGACGATCTGGATCACACTGTTCGCCCATGCAAAAAATGTGTCTAATATAGTCTGAACATTTTGAGAATGTGCTACAAATATGTTTTACAAACAGTGAATAAAATATTCAGAAAAGCCTGATTTGCAAAGAGCTATAAAGTATGAAAGTTTATTTGGTCAATATCCATAGAAAATGACAACATTTACAGTATAAAATCTTCCAGAGCAAAGTTCTAAATATTGCATAACACAGATCTAAATAGCAAAGTTCACTAGGTTATTGTCAAGCATCTAGAGCTATACTGTGGTACTGCAATATAATAACACCTTACATTGAACCTAAATATAGTTTAAGACTGGTAGAAATATTGGAATTTTGTCACTTGAAATTTTCACTCTGCTACTAAAATTTTTGTTTTTAATTTTATCACTGAACAACCAGTGTATGAATTGTTCAGGAAAAATTGAATTTTAAGATGGTATAAAGTTTGTGTCAAAATCTGGTTGATAACTGTAGAAAATCAAAGGTTAAAAACAGAATTTAAAAGAAGAAAAACGAAAAACCCCAGGGCGGGGCCAATTTTGACCCCAGGAAAATAATTTGAACAATCTTTGTAGAGTTCCACTAGAGGGTGCTAAATGCCAAATATCTAAGCTCTAGGCCTTGTGGTTTCAGAGAAGAAGATTTTTAAAGTTTTTCCTTTCGGTTGCCATGGCAACCAGAGTTCTGCATGGAATTGATTTCTTTGAACAACTTTGGAAGAGCTTCATGCAAGGAACATTTGTGGCAAGTTTCATCAAGTTTGGCCCAGGGGTTTAAGAGGAGATGTTGTTTAAAGCAAAAATTGACGACGCACGACGCACGACGCACGACGCACAACGGACACAGAGTGATCCTAAAAGCTCACCATGAGCACAAGTGCTCAGGTGAGCTAAAAAGGAGTTTAAATGACTAGATTTACATAGCATATATTTTAATGAACAACACAACCAATTTTATACAAAGCTTTGCAGCTGAAAGTACAAACATGACTTGAACTGAAAAAATGACTATTATAAGTGAAATACTAAACAGTTACGTGCACAAAGAATATTTCCAGCAGACGAAAACACGTTCAGAAGGTAAGCTTGTTGCTGGAACGATTACTACAGGTTTTGCTTTGATAAGCTTGTCTTGTTTTGCTTTGTTAAGCTTGAGTTCATGGGCAAATATTTTGTTGACCCAAGATGGAAAATGTTTAAAATCTTCAAGGTAACTAGAGTAATTGTAAAAGGCTGTAACAATGTCACCTTGATGTTCAGAAGAAAGAGAAAACATAAAGCCTCTATCATAGCAGTATATAGCAGTATAGAAACAGATCAGCAACAAGGGATACCCAATGTACCCAAAGGGATTCCTTTTAATTTTTAAGAAAGAGTTACCAAATCTAACACAAATTTTGTCTAATAAAATAGTGAGCGACACGATCAGGTCTTCACAAGTCCGTAAGTATAATAATTTTCCTAATGTGTAACCAGAAATCGATTAAAAGGGAACTTTGAAAGCCACCGAACACGAAACATGAAAATATTGCAGGCTCGGTTTTATTGAGCCTGGACAGTAATGAAAATGCATATTACTGCCCACACCGCCTAGCCCCGGGTTGAGCGCAACTCAATATTCACAAAAATAAACAGTACAATTTTGAAAGGCTGTGTTCGTATATACTTTGCTTTGTATCAAAATGACCCAAGTATACGTGTAAATGATATTGCCTCCATCTTTACTTAAAACATAGGCTTACTTAACTTAGTTTGAAAGTAAATTTGTAGAAAACTTCGATTAATTATAACATTTTCTTTTCTACCGAGGGAGAAAATTCTCATATTTTATAGCTTAAACATCCCATGTTTAATTTTTTCAGGTTTTATGAATGGCTGCACACACATGGTTTATACATGAAAACATAAAACTAACACTAAAGCAATTTTTTTTTCAAAAAGTCTCATAATGTACCAACCATTTCCATGAAAATGAGAGAAAATCCACTTTCACGCAAAAATTACATGCGATTGTCTGAAACTCCCGTAGGATTTCTCGGTTTGACGTCTCCCTTTAAGCACATTTTATGAGATATATCGATCTAAACTGCAAATTATTTATCAGTTTAATACACTCACTCTTCGTTCTACTTGATCACTTTTTCAGTAATTATTTTTAGGTGGACATCGACTTAACTCTTTATTTGCGATAAGTTGCCAACAACATTCTTCATTTTAAGCTGTAATTTTGTAATAATTTATCCCCAATTTTATCACCCTTTCAATTCAAGACTGTTCTTACCCTGCGGTTAGGTAAACGGTAATGGATTCATTAATTAATAGGAAAACAATCATTGAATATTTAAAGACATTTAATGATTAATTGCGGTTCTGTTAACACCCTCTTTTGATAAAGGAAAGAAACGAAACAAGCATGTACAATTGAAAACAATTAAGAACTTTGGGTAAGTGTATATTCTATCACTGTATTTTCAAATATCACTAATATCTCAAAAAATATTATTTCGAATAGTGCAGTTTGAAAATAATTCGGAGTCGCAGACACAGAAATGGTTTTTGTTACGAAGTGTCGGGTTGTGACCGCATCCTCTGTTGTTTTATTGCTTGCAAGTACAACATCAACGAAAGGAATTTGTTAATAAACGAAAGAAATATGCGGCTTTTAAAAATTATGCCATGCTCTATGCAAGCCATCGTACCAATTATTTTTGTTGTTGGGACAGAAAATGATGAAACTGGTAAAGAATAGCCACATACACATGTACATAAATTCTTACTTTAGAAGGCAAAGCAAATAAACGGGATACCAATTTCAGATTAAGGCACAATAAACATAAAATGAAATAAATAAAGGATCTGTTTCTGCATTTTATTATCTGTCGCGATGGCACGAAGAGCTCTGTGGAATACAAGCGTCTCAACGCGCGCTTCTTTCCGTCTGTCCTTTCCAAAATTTGATTTCAGAACAGACTGCAGCCATAGAGCTTTTCAACCAATGGGTTACAAGTATTTCGTGGAAAGTAAAAGGACAAAATCCGAAATTTACCTGCTTTTACTATTGTAAGGGAATGCGCCATCTCAATTAAGTCAGATCTAGCAAAATGTTAGATCTGATGACGGCCCGCAAGTACCGTCTATTAGCTATAGTGGTTTTCCCCGATATCTATTTTTAGAACAGTCGATTTATAACGCTTTCGGCAAAGGTCTCAAATTGACCCGAGTAATGTCATTTCGTTCATCGTGTGCTTTGGCGATTTTGTAGGCAACAATCTGAATTGGTTCGTAAGGTTGTTGATAAAAGCACGTTTTAGAGACTATCATCAGTTCCTGATAGCGTAGCGGTTTTCAGGAGATGATTTTAATCAGATTTGATAATGCTACACGGAGCAATAAATGCACCATCGTGAGACTGAAACGAGAGAGCCCATATCGTTCTACTGTTATGTTGGATTTGTACAGGTTGAGGATCGTACCTGGTATCCCCCCCGCTTACGCTTATATCGCAGAAATCCAGACATTTAGAACTTTTTCCCAACCAAATTCATACGCACTTCATTGCAAATAAATCAAGCTATAACAAAAAAGTTTTCTTCAAAGGAAAATTTCCTGAAAGTTGTCAATCTACAGTTAAAATATTACGGTACGTTGTTGAATGACGTAACCAGAACAATCCCACACATTGATTTGCAAGATTTTCTGCTAAAATCTGTCATTAAGTGCGTTGACGCAAACGGCAATCCCCTACGAGCAAGCAATATACTTGGCAATAACAAATTATTCCGATATCTGCCCTCTTCAGCGATTTTTTTTCTTTCGTTATTATCAAAATGCTCCTTTTTGCAACAGTCATTGACTTCGGATACCTTTAGATAGACCTGCTGAATAACTGCGACCAATGTACTGGGTCCAATTCCAGTGACTCTAAGGTGTAACAGGTAATAGTGGAAACAGACAATTTTTCAAAATTCAAGAACAGACGGCTGCAACCACTGCTGGGATACGTCTTGGTGACGTAATAGGTAAATTTGGGGCACCAACATTAATAGACAGTGACCTTGGAAATAACTTCAATAGTAGAGTCCCGAAAGACTGTTGATTAGTCGAACATGTTGAAGATGTCTGGTGCTTCTCCCTGTACACCCCATGATGAACCTGGAAAAGAAGTTGATAAACGTACACTAAAAACAGAAGTTGAGATGTGGGCGAGAACGAAATACCGTTATACATGTACCACATACAGAGGAGACGAGCAAGTCTTTTCTAGTGTTGTATATGAAGATTATTATTTTACAATAACATGAAAAACTAAGATACATTGACAATTTTATTTGGTAGTTTACAAAATTTCACAGGCTAAGAACATTAATTCTTTATTGTTATTTTTTCGAAAGACTTGTTTGATTTGCCACTGACCGTTCCAAGGCGGTAACCCCTCGGGTTCTCATTTTTGTTTTTTGTTAGTGGCGTCCTTTTTGAAACTGATTATTTTATTAACCATGCTCTCTCCCCCTCTCTTCTTCTTGACTGTGTGGGGAGGCTGTTTTTTTCTGAATGTGGCAATTCCTGATATGCATATTTCACCTTGTTTTAAGTCAAGGAAATTACTGTGTTTATTTCTTTTGTCGGCCGGAGTGTCGTCAATTACACGATGTTTGCTAATTGCAGAATGTAATTAGCGTATTTGCTCCATAATTTTTGGCGGAAAAGTATTTAACTACGAGGGGCATTTATAAAGTATTAATCAGTGTGGCGCTTTAGTTGTATACGTAATATTTCTGCTTACATTTTAGATCAACCCTTCGAAGTATTCCCCTTTGACTTGTATGCACTTTTCCAAGCGTTTAATCCAATCAGAAAATGCTTTTCGGAATGCTTCTTTGGGTATAGTGTTAAGACACTGGAAAAGCGCGCTGCCGACGGCGTGCCGAGATTCAAAACGTCGACCTCTCATGTAGTTCTTAATAAAGGGATTTAACCAAAAATCGCATGGAGCAAGATCAGGGCTATATGGAGCGTGTGGTAAAGTGTCAATTTTGTTGTCGCTAAGATACGACGTTACCACCGCTGACTTGTGGGCCGGTGCGTTGTCATGCAGGAGCTTGATTCCGCGTACGCCGGTACGGGGACGGTCTGCAGTATAGTGGCATACAACAGCAGCAAGTACCGAATCTCGGTAAAATGTTCCCGTAACACTCCTACCTTCTGGTACAGGAATTCGAGCCACCATTTCCTGGCAATCAAAAAATAATGCATACATAATGCGTTTTGAGGTGCGAGCTCTACGGGCAATTTGGGGCCGTCCATCATTTTCACCGACCCACACCTTATTTTTTTGTTGACTGTCAGGCTCATAAAAATATACCCACGTTTCATCGCCAGTCACAATTTCATTCATGCGTTTTTGGTCAGCATTCTTGTATGTATCAAGCAGCTGGGACGCTATTCGCACGCGCTCGCGCTTTTGATCATCAGTGAGGAGGTGGGGTATCCACCTGGCGCAAACCTTGCGTAGCTTTAACGCGCGCGTCAATATTTGAAAAACCGATGACGAATTAATGCCACATAAATCACTTATCTCCTCGACTGTACAACGGGCATCATCTTCCACAGCTTTTTTAACAGCGGCAATATTTTCGTCAGTCATTGTGGTCACTGGACGGCCAGGACGGGCCTCATCTTTTATATCCTCCCTACCAGAGTTAAAAAGACGAACCCACCTTCTAACCGTGGAATACGAGAGAGCACAGTCCCCATAAACCTTGTCTAAGTCTGCTTTTATATCAGGTGCAGCAACGCCGAGCAATGCGCGTACTTTTCAATAAGCTCTTTGCTCATCTTGAAATTTGTTCTCTTTGTCTGCCATTTTAACTGCAGTGTATCTGACCTTGGTCGATTCAAGTGAAGATTTCAATCACTGTAACGATTTTACCCGGTTTCCTCGTGCACGTAACTGTAGAGGAGAGTCTAAGCTTTCCATACATGTATAACATGTAGAAATTTCTTTCGGATTAACGTTAAACAATCACACTGATTAATACTTTATAAATGCCCCTCGTAATGTTACTCCAAATCTTGTGAATTATGATTTCTAGTTTTGGCGGTAATGATTTTACTTTAATAGTGAAATATGATTTCTATTTTTGGCGTGAATTATTTCACTCTAGTATTACTCCAAATCTTGTGCTTCATGCTTTTCAAATTGGCGGAAAATATTGAAAATATAAGACTGTGATTTAATGAAAGAGTATTTTTATAGTATTTATAAAATTGAGTTTAAATGATAGTTTATAGGAACCCTGAATGCATGTTTCGAGTTTCAGGGTATTTAGTATATATAACGTTAGTAAATTGGAATAGCTGAATGATTCCTGCAATTCCATACAAAATCCCGAAGATCCAGATTTTCAGCGGTATATAAATAGCTGCAAGGCCATAATCTGTCTATTGTAAGACTAAATTTCACCTGAGATCCGCCAAACTTTCTTTGCTTTTCAAACCCCGGATGACTTTATACAGCTAAACTGAAAGTAAGGAGAATGGTAGGGTTTGGAAAAATTCTCGTTGAAGTTTGAAGAGTTCAGCTCAGTTCCTCGTTATTGTAATTTGTTTTGTTTAGTTTTATAAAAACATGCCAGAAGATGTCTATTGTTTTCACGAATATGTTTTAACTTCGCACTATTTTTTATGCACCAACATGGCGATGCTGCGGCTGCTTTGATTCCATCTACTCTCATTCTTTGAAGCATTTAATAGTACATAAATATTTTATGCACCAATAAAAGTAAGCCAGAGACCTGACCTTTGACTTGAGTAAACAAGATCTGGAAGACAGTCAAGCAAGAAACAGATATTGCATGCCGAGTTTTAATGTACATGTATCAATTTGATTTTAAATTTTTTTTTTCAATTATAATTAACAAAACAGCTCACATCTGGTTTATTCCTCGCCTCTCTATTTCTCTTTCTTGGTTGCTTATAATATATACGAATAAATTTGCTACACGCTTTGATTTTCATTGGTGCCAATGTTGCTGATGTGAATTAAGCTTGGTTATGCTAGATCAAGTCCTGGTTGTCGCACGAACTTGGTTCGAACCACCTAATGACCTGCGCAAGGTTGCGACAAATTATAAAGTTACGACTTACCAACGTCCACTAGTTGCCAACGAGGTGTGCAATGACTGTTAGAAGTTTTGTTTTCAAAGTAACATTTTCAAGTGTTATTCTACATTGTCAGACAGGAAGATAAACACTTTGAACCGCTAATAGGCGAAATTTCCAGAGAAGTTTGGATATAGAAGTGCTAAGATCGCCGAAAATTTCCAGTGACATATATTCGTACAGGCCGCATTAAATAGTAGAAAACGTTTTACGACAAAAAACGCCTTGAAGCACCGAAAGATGTAGATGTTTACTGGGCCACTTTAATGATAACATAATAACTGCTTGAAACATTTTATGACTAAATATAAACATTCCAGTTATTTACTTAAGAATTTTATGAAATCGGTGAACAACACACGGTCAAGTTGCAGGTTTCTAGCCTGAAAACCAGTTGTAACTTTTATAATATTTCTATTACAACTGTTGTGAAAGAGGAAAATTGTTAAGGTAAAAATAATGTCAACCATTTCATTTTCTTTCTATAATATTTTTTCATTACTGTAGAAACGTATATTTTAAAGAAAACCCACTATAAGTTTCATGTAGTTTCATGTAGATTAGAGGCCAGAACATCAACAGATGCTAAGCTTATTGCTTTTTAGGCCCATTTCGCATACCAGCTTTTACATGGTGGAGGAAGACCCCAGGTGCCTCTCTGGACAATTTTCAGGCCCGAGCGGGCACTTTGGTAGAACCACCGACGTTCCGCAAGCTAGCTGGCAAACTTCCTCACATGAAAGATCTTGACCCTGGTAGGTATCGAACTTACAGCGGTGAAAGGCAAGTGATTCTCAGTCGGAAAACTTAACCACTCGCCGACGTTTGTAATACATGCATTTACCCCGAAATGATCAAGGTTGATAATAACTTTTTGGGGAGTCTGTGTTTTCTGAGTGTGGCGATTCCTGATAAAGTAATTGGTATTGGGTACAAGGGGCAATTACTAAAAACATGTGCTTTTACAATGACTAAACCATGAAAGATGTTGCGAATATATTGAATATAACATAAGGTACAACACATACTGGTTGTTTTTAAAGTACAGTTAAGAGTTCAGGACAAACCTTGCCAGTATAGACCCAAACAGGAATGGCACTGTACTGGTAATATGATTTAATATTTTGGATAATTCAGGGCTTTTCATCAGAAAATTGGGAAGAGGCCCTGGCCTTTCCAATTGGGAAATTTATGCGCAATAATTGTTTATTTTGGGAAAACAAAGTTAATTGAAAGATGGGTTCTACTTTATGAAATTGAATAGAAATAGGTATTTTTAACTTAAATCTAATTTATTATGCACTTTATTTTCCAGACTTCAATTTTCAAACACTCCTCCCAGGAGTTTTAACCATTTTTGGACATCTTACCTAGCATTTTGGGAAGAGTTTCTGCCACAATTGGGTAAAAACACTATATTTTTGGATTGGGAAGAGGCCTTTTATATGCCTCTGTTATATAAGGATGAAAAGCCCTGTACTTGGATGCATAGGTTTCAATTATATTACCATCAATGGAGTTAATTCAAACTTATTGTAACACTGAAGTGAAGTACGGGGAGATTTCAGCCACCACCACAAAACACTTAACACATGCTTTAGTAATGTTTTTGCCGCCCATTATAAATGCAGTTTGTGATGGCTTCCTTTATTTTACTTGTTGAAAATATTTTATACTTTGAAGAGGTCGATTGCACAGACATTTAAGAAGACATATAGAGTATGAAACCTAAAAAGCCGAAGCAGATAGATTAATATTCATATGAGGAGTTTATTAACAACACCTTAAAGTACCGAGCACAGCATTTGTCACAGTATTGACCTCCGGAACCCATGCATATTTGCACAATCTGATTCAGGAAATTGCTATGCTGTATTTCTCTATAAAATTCATCTATGAAAATAAATGTACTGATTTCTGTTGCATAAAATGTTCACGATATAAATTCAGGAAGCTTGAGGTTAATTCAGTGGGTAAAGGGTAAGGAAATTAAGCTTATACCAGATGAGACTCATATTACTGTCACGCAGTTGGGATTTATTATTTATTTGCAAAAGACCCACACAATCTTGCCTAGCAACCATCCACACATAAAATAACAATCGAACTAAAGTAATAATGTTAGATCATCTTTAAGAAATTTCTAACCTCGCAAGATTTATATGTCTGCCTTTTTAATGATGCTAAAAAAGATAATGCGTTGTTCAACATGGCATTTATGCGATGCTTAGTTGACCATATTATAAACATGCTATCTTCATCCTTCTACATTTCGGCTTTATGGTGAGTCTGTTTTCTGAACGAGGCTTTCCCGATATGCCTTTTATACTTTTATATGTACAACCTAAGGACTTTTATTTTTCTGAAATCATCTAAGTTCTGATCAGGGTATTTTTTCAACAGTATCAGAGTTGATAAAAGATGGTGTTACGTAGTCGTTATGTCGAAATTTTTACAAAACCTTTTTCTACCTGGAGACAGCGGGAATGGAGAACCGCGACATATTTTGTTTTATTTTACTTTTTTTTCTTTTTAAATTGTACCTTTATTAAATAAAGAACTCCGATCTTTGGGTGAGTTTCCGGCCGTGACAGGAAGACGGTTAGGGCGGGTAGGGTACTGTATCACCATGTGGTTTTCGACTGTTTGTTGTTATTGATAAAATAGGCTGGATGAAAGATATTTTGTGGTGCAAGAAATGTTATTTATTACGAATGAAAACTGGTTACGGAAGGTCAGTGTGTTGACAATGTGTGAGTGTCTTTTTCATTATTTTAAATTGCAATCAAAAGAACGGGGTTGTTGGTTCAAATGGTATTTCACCAATTAAGTTTGGCTACAGGTAATTTGAATTACTGGAAATCCGAAACAACAAAAACTACAAACATCTTTCCTCCACAACTAACATAATTAATTATCTCAGCGGTAGTAATAATTAACATTTCAAGAAACAAGAAAAACTTAAGCTCTCATCTATTGTAATTGAAAATATCTGCATCGAAGTATGTGCTCAATATTTCTCCGGTAGATATTTAAAATGCTAGGGGTAAGCAAAACTAGCATTTTGCTATTTCTCAGCATTTTATATCAACAAGTACATCTGTACCGTACAGCTCATCATTTATTGTGTCCTTGAACCAACGTGCGTTCTTCTTCTTGGGTGTTTTTCAACATTTTCTTTCTTACTGATTAAAAGTTCTAACATTTCAGCGGAGGAACTTAAAATAATTTGTTTTAAAAGATTTTCGTCATTTTAATCAATTTTTGTTTTCACTTCTTTCTGCTATGTCATTTTTGACATATTACACTGTACATACACATGAGTACTGGAATTAGTTTTACAATGCGTAGGCTCATTTCCTACCCAAGACATCTTGCGTTGACTTGGTTTCATGTTTTGATGAAATGGAAGCTTGTTGAAATCACTGGTTTAAATGTCTACTCCACAACAAAATTAATTAAAGTTTTATCTAGTTAGATACTTTCAGCAATTCCATATATAGCAAAATCAATCTTCTTACTCGATACGTATGTACTATGTCAATAGTACTTCTAAAATTGCCTTTGTTTAAATATTTTGGTCAGTTTATAGATGGGTGGTTTCAATATCCCAGCCTATACAGGTTCGGATATTGTTAAAGGATATACTTCCTGCTTTTTAAATTGTGCCTTTGGCGTTGTCTGTGATATGCAGGAATTATATTCTCAGATCCCCTGTCAAAATTCTATTCTGTTTAGTTAAGCCTATTGTTTTCTCGTATAGGGAAAACACATTCTTTTATCTTGGGACCATACGCCGCTGAACATGGAATGGTATAAAATCTGAAAATACCGCATTGAAGGTTTCATGTTCACCACCATATGCATTCCATCGTTTGGGATGGATTAAAATTGTACTGTTTATTGGTGTAAATTTTGAGTAAATATTGAGTTGCGCTCAGTCGGGGCTAGGCGGCGTGGGCAGTAATATGCATTTCCATTACTGCCAATGAACAGGCTCAATCAAACCGAGCCTGCAATATTTTCATATTCGTCGTGTTCTTCGGCTTTCAAAGTTCCCTTTTCATCTATCTTAACACTTACAGAAAGTTTTCAGGTCAAGTTTTTATTAAATGTTATCATTCTCAATGACATTTCTGTTCGGCGTTTTTGAGGTTTTAGCAATAGGATAATAAGATCGCTTTTGCTTTAATCTTGTTCACAGTCTGTTGGCTTCTTTTTCACAATTTCGTTATTGTCTGTATTTCTTAATAAGTCAATGGACCTAGTGTTTAATGGTTTCCATTTATACACTGTGGTTATTTTCTCCGCAGTCTCTTAGTTGCTTTTTGGTGCTGGAAAATGCAAAGCATATTCAAAAAAAATCTTGGTATACTTTTGTTCAGATTCAGTGGTTTCCAATTTAAATTTTTCGTATGAATGGATTGAGGCAATAAAACTATAAATAACAAATCAATATTTTGTAAATTAAAAATTAAACGCCCCAAGAATAGATGGTGTGTGCTTGAGTATTTCGTCGCATTGTGACATAACCGAAGATGATGTAGAGTCAGGTTACCTATGCTCGGCCAGTTTCATAGCGTTTTCTCTACAAATTTTTTATTTACTGACCGTCCTTAAAGGGAGATTCGCAGGATTGATGAATGGAACAGATTTACGGAAAGGGTTATTAATCAGTTGAATATCATTATTTGAAGCTCAAATATTGATTTACACCAGAAATATATCAAACCAATATTTTATAAAAAAGATAGATAAATGGTTCCTATCCTATGCGACGCGCATAGGTTTGCTATTTTTGTATTTCCCGCGTAAAGCCGCGGTGGTTTTTTGGATTTTCACGTGATCACTTCAACCAAAATACGCATTCGGTGTACCTTGCCGACTTTCGACGTCGCCATTTGTTTCAAAATGCCTGGGCCACCACGAATAGTGTAACGTGCCCCGAGCGGAAGGCACACAAAACAGACTATTTGTCTCAGCTTAAATATATAATAATTTTTCTCTCAAAAATTGATTAAAAGCAAGATGAAGCAAGGTATATTATTAAAACAATATAATTAATTTTTCTAAGCTACTTTGCTTCAAAAATGATTACAATAATTGCTGAAATGATTGGGGTGAAACACAATAATCAGGATTAGAATCAGCTGAACATATAACAATAATCCCAGGGCAATAAACCTCCTGGACAAAATGACTGACTAAGTTCCAACACAATCAGAGTTCAAAACAAAACAATCTAACCTGAACCCAGCAAACACGCTGAGCAATACAAACAAAGAACCACAATGATGTTTGGAACTTTTAAAACAAACCTGGGCAACTTCAAGTTTCAACACAATGCTTAACAAGGTTTGAACAATCACTTTTCGAACAAAACCCGAAACAAACAACCTTCAACACTAAAATCTAACCTATTCTGTTCAACAATAGTGTCTCAGCCGCATGTGTTACCAGCAATTGTCTGAAGACACTATTCTACACCCTATCCTGAACTCCTATCCTCAAACTACAAGTGGCTCAGACGCATGTGTTTCCAGCAATTGTCTGAGGTCACTATCTAACCCTATCCTCAAACTACAAGTGGCTCAGACGCATGTGTTTCCAGCAATTGTCTGAGGACACTATCTTAAATCCCTATCCTGAAACTTACTCCGAAGCTACCTTACAAGTGTCTCAAACGCATGTGTTTCCAGCAATTGTCTGAGGACACTGTCTAAATCAACCCTAGCTTCAACCAATACTTTCACACTGAAACAACCCGGTCAATATGCCCTAGTACAGAGTTGTACTATATTGGACCTATAATGAAGACCAATGCTGAATCCAAATTCAACGATGTGAACACCTCGACTCTCAGAAACAGACTGCCTCGTGTCAATGAACGGCACTTGCTTATATACCATTTGAAGGAATACCTCGGACTTTACCGTTCAACTACACTAATTTAACACAAAGAATTTAAATAACCAAAAAGATTTAGCAGTTAGACTCGGCCCAAGCTAAATCGTCAAATAATTTTCTTCACATTACCCACGCCTCCGACTACATGCGTCCCGCATGAACACAATTTAACTAAAAACACAATAATATAACTTGAAAATTCATCATCAGATATACTCATCTTTCTGGCTAAACAAAAATATGTTTCTCAACCTATGTAATTATCAGACTTCCTAAACTTCTCGGCCACACTACCGTAATCATGCAAAGTTTTCCTGACACATATACGTCCACTTCTCACCTTATACCCTTTTCTAAAATTACACTCTATCGTCGTCTTGTCCTGCTCAGACAATAAATCTCTCTCATTAAACGCCACTTTATGTCTGAGAATAACATCTGACTTCCGATCCCGGACTGAATTTTCGGGGCCCATATTCATCCGACGTTCATTTTCAAAATAACTCCCATCCTTGTTCGCCACAACTTTATCACCAGTCATTTCACCATGTTTCATTCTTATGTGTCTTCTGAGATATTTACTCCTCTTAAAAGTCCTTGTACACTTGTCACACTTAAATCTTTTCTCATAACATACTTTCAAATTACATACCCTTACGCTGGAACATCCTATGGGGCCAACACAACTCAGCTTGAACACTTTCTCTTGTATAACCATAATCTCATTTGCTATGTCTATCACAATCCCTTGTGACCTTATATAATCAAGCCCAAGTATAACCTCAGCATCAATATTTGCAACCAGAACATTAACAAGTGTCTCGAACCCTCCTATTTTTATAATAACACTTGTTCTGCCTATGCTTTGCATAACAGTTCCCGAAGCAGTAAAAATATTGTGCTTATAACTTTCAAGACTCGACAGAGCTTGAACACTATTCATAAACTTTGAGGAGACTACTGTCAAGGTAGCCCCAGTATCTATCAAGCACTTAGCTGGTAAACCATTTATTCTTGCCTCAACATATAGACCCGATCCTGAACATGACGACGTCTTCACATGGCGTTCGTTCGAAGTATTCCTGCCATCTTTATTAGATTTCTGAAGCTTTGGACAGTAGTACTTCTTATGCCCTTCCTGACCACATTCATAACATGTAACAGTTTTCTTTGCAAACCTACTATTATTATTGTTTCGTTTTCCAGATTCTTTATACCTAGAAGTGGTATTTCCAGCTTCTGAGGTGGTTTGTCTGGGCGCAGAGCTTGAATTCATCTGACTCTGAAGACTTTTCATGGTCGCTTTTAACTCCTCCATCGACTTCTTTAATGTTTCAATTTCCTCATTCGGCTTTTGTTTAGAGGGTGTGTCTGAATTTCTTACAGAACGCAACAGCCCTTGACTCTCGAGCGTCTTCTTCTCAGCTCGGTTGAACGCCTCTAGTTCGACAGCATGTCTGACTGCATCGTTCAAACTTGTAGGCCGGGCTTGTTTTATCCTCAGCCTCATGTCTGAGCTTGAAAGAGAGTCAATAAATTGTTCTTTGGCTAATGTCTCTCGTACATCAACTGGGGCTGATGGATATGCAAGATTCGTTAACCTTCGTATATCCTGGCCCATTTCAGACAATGTTTCAGAAGCTCTCTGTCTTCTGTCCCGGAGTTGTGCCCTGTATAGTTCCGTCTGGTTTGGCGGAGAAAATCTCTCTTCCAAAGCCCTTGTAAGCTGGTCATAACTGTGTTTGCTCGAACTTAGGTTTCCGAAGACGCCCTGAGCTTGGCCTCTCAAGGACACAGCCAAGTAGAGACCTTTCTGCTTTTCTGTCCAGCCATTAATTTCCGAACATGCCTCAAAATGCGCTATAAAGTCCAGCCAAGATCCGGAACCATCAAATGTTGCTGGTTTCAGATAGACCTTGGGATCTTTCTTAGGCCCAGGACCTCTATCTTCAAAATCAAAATCTGGCATGTTGGACCTCAACCTGTCATCATCTACTGTCACTTTCTTTCGTTTTGTAACGAATCTGTCCCAACCCAAACATGTTTGATCACAGTCCAATGTTGGGCTCTTGGTTACCTCTTTTGGTGTACGACGAAGCTTTTTGCTGAGACCCTTAACTTCAGTATGTTCAAACTCTCTATTAACTTCTGAAGGAATATATGGAGTGCTTGAAGCTATGGGTACATCTGGCAAATCAATCAAAACACGCTCTTGCCTAGTTTCTGGTTCTGGAGACCGTCTTGGGCTTGGCATCGTTGTCAGTTCACTTAGTTGCTTCTCAATGGTCATTTTTTTCCAACTGCAACCTCAAACTTTCATTCTCAAGCTTAAGGTATTGCAACTCTCGGAAAAATAAAGCCATATCTCTGTCATCAACTTCTGACATACTTCCAGATCGGTGTTCAGCCATTCTGAGTTATAGACGATCAACAAACCCCTATACTACTTTTATAAAACAAATAATGCCAACAAATAACAAAGTATGTATCAACTTATTATAATCATACAATTTTAGAATTATATGTACGTGGATCGACTACTGGTATTGTAGTCCTATGGTATCTCACCGCTGCCACCAATTTTTGTAACGTGCCCCGAGCGGAAGGCACACAAAACAGACTATTTGTCTCAGCTTAAATATATAATAATTTTTCTCTCAAAAATTGATTTCAAGCAAGATGAAGCAAGGTATATTATTAAAACAATATAATTAATTTTTCTAAGCTACTTTGCTTCAAAAATGATTACAATAATTGCTGAAATGATTGGGGTGAAACACAATAATCAGGATTAGAATCAGCTGAACATATAACAATAATCCCAGGGCAATAAACCTCCTGGACAAAATGACTGACTAAGTTCCAACACAATCAGAGTTCAAAACAAAACAATCTAACCTGAACCCAGCAAACACGCTGAGCAATACAAACAAAGAACCACAATGATGTTTGGAACTTTTAAAACAAACCTGGGCAACTTCAAGTTTCAACACAATGCTTAACAAGGTTTGAACAATCACTTTTCGAACAAAACCCGAAACAAACAACCTTCAACACTAAAATCTAACCTATTCTGTTCAACAATAGTGACTCAGCCGCATGTGTTACCAGCAATTGTCTGAAGACACTATTCTACACCCTATCCTGAACTCCTATCCTCAAACTACAAGTGGCTCAGACGCATGTGTTTCCAGCAATTGTCTGAGGTCACTATCTAACCCTATCCTCAAACTACAAGTGGCTCAGACGCATGTGTTTCCAGCAATTGTCTGAGGACACTATCTTAAATCCCTATCCTGAAACTTACTCCGAAGCTACCTTACAAGTGTCTCAAACGCATGTGTTTCCAGCAATTGTCTGAGGACACTGTCTAAATCAACCCTAGCTTCAACCAATACTTTCACACTGAAACAACCCGGTCAATATGCCCTAGTACAGAGTTGTACTATATTGGACCTATAATGAAGACCAATGCTGAATCCAAATTCAACGATGTGAACACCTCGACTCTCAGAAACAGACTGCCTCGTGTCAATGAACGGCACTTGCTTATATACCATTTGAAGGAATACCTCGGACTTTACCGTTCAACTACACTAATTTAACACAAAGAATTTAAATAACCAAAAAGATTTAGCAGTTAGACTCGGCCCAAGCTAAATCGTCAAATAATTTTCTTCACAATAGTAAGCTCAGCGATGAGCTAAATATAGAATGATCGCTAAATATAGAATGTATTTTTGTAAAGGGATTTCTTCAGCGGATTGTTTTCAGGTCCGGTAAAATGGTAAAATTAACAGAAACTTCGTCCTGGAGGGTTTGAAATATTTGGTGAAAAGTACACGTATAAAGGTAAAATATGCATACCAAGAATCGCCACATTCAGAAAAAACAGCCTCCCCACACAGTCAAGAAGAAGAGAGGGAGAGAGCATGGTTAATAAAATGATTAGTTTCAAAAGAGACACCACTAACAATTAACAAAAATGAGAACCCGAGGGGTTACCGCCTTGGAACGGTCAGTGGCAAATGAAATTGCCACTGGGGGTTTAAACCAGGTTCTAGGGTGCACCAACCTCACACTTGCCCCAACAGGTTCTCATATCACAAAACAAATACAAGTTGTCTTGGTGAAACAACTCCAACCCACTTATTGGCTCAACAATGTTGCATGCAAAAGCACACAAACATATAAAACATAAGAATTTTATAGCATTGCAAAGCCAAAGGGCGGGTACTCAATGATCTTACCGAGACCAGAGCTCCTGGAGTAAAATCAGCAAGAACACGATGACAGGGATAAAAGAAACAAAAGTTTGGTCCAACAAATATATATTTATTATAGGATTCTGTTTACATGGGCGCCGACATTATTGGTTTATGCCTGAACCAATAATGTAATGACAGGGGCAGGTAACCAGACTATAGCATACCTTCAAAAGCAAGACGAGAAAGATACGCTTTGTTGAAAGAGTAAGATCTTCATGAGTTCAGCGTAATTTTTAGTAGATCTATCAAGAAACAGTGAAAAATGTTTCACCCGAATTTATTTGTGGTAAGAATTCGCGTGTATGTAGATTTGTTTTAAGTCGCAACAGAAAGACCATATGCAAGGTGCCATACCACATGGTTTGTGACGTCATTTTAGGTATTACGGCAAGAAACCATCGATTTAAATTTTCGAAGACTTGTTTTATAAGTTCACCATTTTCGACGAAATTGAGCGCATTCTAAGGGAAATTTAAACACTTTACAAGGCTGTCAACAAATTTGTCGCCTTGTGTCTTTTTTTTGTCTGTGATTTGGGACAATGTGATTTGGGGCAAATAATGTAATTAAATGATAAAAAATGTATCAGCATTTGTCCCGAATCAATTAGCTGTAATTAATTTGAGGGCCAGATATGGGCTGAAGATTAATCGCATTTTAAGACCACATTTGGGCAATTAATGTATTTTTCTGGGCCACTTACGTGGTGGGAAAAAGAGTTCTTTACTTTCACATGGAAATTTCCGCATTTACCAGTATTAAATGAACACAACGGCCATAGTTATGTCCAATATTTATGTTATGACTGTAGTTTTGTCTTAGCGCAATTAGGCTCCGAACAAACATGTTCCCGGTGGGGCCTTCCATGTGTTAACCGTGCGTGAGGAATGTTCGGAAGGGAACATGAACAAAAATCCGTAATCAGCGTGTTAGATTGAAACGTGTGAACGTTAATGAAAGCATTTGTGAAACGACGCTGATGTAGGCTGATAAATAAGGCTATGTTTACCATTTTGGAAATCGGCGTAGATCTACGTCGTTTCGAGCAGTTTATCAAATAATTAATCTGGTTTGGAAATAATCAGACGACTCGTAAAGTCGTAAACAAGTAGTCGCGAATTATTATTTTTTTTAGAATAAGACGGCTTAGTCTATCGGAAATACGAACAATTGTCGTCATAAAACAGTTTATTTTATTAATAAAAGATTAATGTTTTTACTTATCTACGGTCGTGCAATAATAATAACACCCGAATAATACAAACTCATATAGATGACATTTGGCGTTTGACATAAATTTCACATTCTCGTGAAAATACATAATCTTCCATTTTTATACTAATATTAAAAAAAATAGCAATTGCTTATTATAACAAAGTATTCTCATGGTATCGTTAAACAGTTATAATGCTCCAGGTGGGAGATAACAATGTTTTATGACAGCTCTTAAAATATATGTGGTGTAAATATGAAGTATGCAACACTACAAATAAATGCTTGAAATGCTAATCTGATGTTTTAAGACTTAAAAATTATAAAAACTATCGTTAAATGTGTCTGTCTCTTTCTCGCTCCAGTATCTTGTATGCGTGTTGTTATTTCATTTATTGAAGTTAATTGAGATAATTTAATTTCCATAAAATCTACAGATTTTTTTTCCATTTAAAAACTGTTTCTGCCGACAAAAAATTATGTGACACGATTTGTTGTCTTGTATTTGGTACAATCGAACTCGTTCACCAATACAGCAGGTACAATCGAACTCGTTCACCAATACAGCAACGACCGGTAGTCGTGACATACATGAAACAATTTAGTCATGGTTGAATAACTGTGACCTGTGGATATTACAATTGGCAATGGGAACACCAAGTGAATGACTTTGGCTTTCTAATGTTCAGCTGGGAGTTTAGATATTGGACTATTGTAACTAAACTTCTCTGATTGATATAAAAGAGTGTTGGCCTTATCAATGTCAGCTTGGGGAATTTCATTTATTCCCCAAATTTGTTCTGCGAAAAGGTCAAAGATACTTTCAGTCATTGACACTTCACTGTACTTCACTTGTGGGTGTCTCCATGGTGATAACCTAATTTAACCCTTTCCTTGATATTTACGCGATTTTACGCATGTGCGACCAGTGTAGATCCAGATCAGCCGGCACATCCGTGTCGTCTGATCAGGATCTGCATTGTTCGCATATTGTCAGAAATAAACTAATGAATCAAAAAGCGAACAGTTCGCCCTAGCAATATAGCTGTATCTATACAGGAAAGGGTTAAATATCTTTTTGGCAATTGTTTTGGTTGACTTCCTTGAAATTAACCATTCTTTAAACCAGTGCTCTATTTTTCGATTTTTTTTGCAGCGTGGTGAGGCTGCGTGTTCTGCACGTGGTAGTTCCCGATATAATATACATGTACATATTTTACAGTTTTATTCAAACCGGTATTGTGGACAGTAAAATTCATTTACAGTACTGCTCATGAACAGGTTCAAATCAAACCCAGTCTGCAATATTTTAATATTTCATATATCCTAAGGGATATAAACGTTAACAAACTTTTAATAAAAACACTCTTTATTTTAACGTTTCGGCCTTATGGCCTTTATCAAAAAATACAAATCGCTTAAGTCTACATCTTTTCTACATAATTCATAACCGGAAAATTTTTTTTTCCGGTTATGAATTATGTAGAAAAGATGTGGACTTAAGCGATTTGTATTTTTTGATAAAGACCATAAGGCCGAAACGTTAAAATAAAGAGTGTTTTTATTAAATATTTTAATATTTGTCGAGTTCGATGGCTTTCAAATGATCGTTTCTCATCTATTCAATTTCATTAGCTGTGACAGAGATGATAATTAAGATCTACGGCATCTTATAAAATTAAGTTAAACTACAACATAAACTTGAAGATCTATTTCAAGACTGATGTACATTAGTTATATAATCTTGAGAAGACCAAATAGTACGTAGGTGCGGCGGCGAAGCTATTAACTTTTATCGGATACTGTAAAGTTACACAACATATTTTGTTGGAAGAAAAATGTATGTATTAATTGCTTACCTAGCATCAACTAGTTGTTTCTTTCTTTTTTTAACATGTTGACTTCAATCCGTGGGTGCTACATTTATTTTAAGACAAAAAAAATTTAAGTATGAAAGCAGCAACCACAAATTTTATTTGTTTTCTACTTTTCTTTATCACAGTGTGCCTAACATAACCATAAAAATCGTCACTGCTTAACCATTAAAAATGTTTTTCGTTTTGTTTTTTTTTTCTACTTAATAAAAATACAATTTCGTTATATATCGGAAAAAGATGTTGGGTCGCGCCTATGTTTCCGGCGCGGTCGTGGATGGGGAAACAAACAAAATTTCATTAAGGCCTAAATAATTATAAATTGATTACATAATACATAGTACTTGTTGTTTTCAACTTAAATGTGAATCAGCAACCTTGCAAATTTACGTGAAGGGAAAATCCGACATTCCTCTCACAGTAGCGAACTTTATAAGTGTTTACACGGTAATCAAATCTTCATGCCTCGATGTCCCGCTTTTCTCTCACAGCAGTGAACTGTATTAGTATTTACAAGGAAATGAAATCCTCATGACTTTCAAGGTCGGAATCTACCTAGGATACAGTTTCTCTGGTTTCTTATTATAGCGCAAATAGGTCAACAGTAATAGTGTTTACCAACTGACTTGGTTACAGGAGATTTAATAGAATGAGTAGAATGGTTATACTTAAAACTGCATATTTTCCCAATATGTAACAAGTGTCTAATCATCTTGAACATGGTTTATTAAAACTTAAAACGAAATTTCTGTTTAATGGTAACCTATTTTATACATTAAAACACTCCGCAGCCACAGAATCAATTCTATTCTTGGCGAGTTCGGATAACCATCATAAATTGGGATTCAATTTTATTTTAATTGGCTGTGGCAACAACTGATAGTTGAGAATTATAATGAAGAGTGACGAATCTGATAAAATAATGCGACCCGAAATCATCTTCTTTAAAATCTAATTCTAGACTGAGGCAAATAAGCTATGTATTCCAGAGAAGACTAAATCTACTACTCAAAGTTTCCTAAGCACCAAGTTGATTACATCATTGTGAAGTACATTATAGTTGGAGATCGTTGAATGATGTACTAAGCAGGTCTTCTGTGTTCACATATCTTCAATGATAGTAGTGACCCATTGTTTTTCATACTTTTGTTTGATTTACGCTGCATATATGTACATATTTCAAGGGTACGCGATCTTAACGTTTACTTGAACTACTGAACAATGATGACTAATATTGTAATCAGATGCAGACATAATTGATAGTTGTTTGTTTGTTTCGGCAAAAAATAAACCTTAAAGAAATATTACAATTGTTAAAACATTTGTCAATACTGTTTTATTAATAACGAATTAAGTGCATAAAAGGAATCTAAAATCGTATAATGACGTACAGCAAAATATTCGTTTAACATATTCTTGGTGCTTTGTTAACGTTGAGTAGTATACGTAGTACGAGGGACGGTTAAGCTATGCACTATAATCGGATATTTCGATTTGTTGTTTCCGAGTTTCTATCTCCGGGTTATATTATTTACTTGCCAATTCAATTTATACAACATTACATACAATAATTTGTTGGAGGACAATTGCGTTTTTGTACTTATTGCTTACGAAGCATCTACACATTGTTGAGTTTCCGTTCGAAACTATGACTGCAATCTGTTTCCGCTGCAATTTAAGAGAAAAAAGCAAGCTAGTTGGTTCTCTGTAAGAAAAACTCAATTATTCATTGCCTCATTAATCTTGTTTTCACCTTGAAGGTGAATCAGCAAACTGAAGGGAAAATCCCACATTCTTCTTACAGCAATGAACTTCGTAAGTGTTTACTCAGTAATTAAGTCTGTCGCAATCTACCTTGGATATAATTTCCCAGGTTTCTCAATATAGCGCAATAAGTCAACAGTCATTGTGTTTACTTATTGACTTGGTAACGAGATATTTGCTGTTCGAATTTCCAGTCTTCAAGGAAGATACACCTTAGGATATTGTTGACTATTTGCACGTAAAATATTTTAAAGTTGGCTTGTCACGAATCAGGTCGAAAATATTAAGTGTAAAAATTAATATCAAGTATCACAAATACAATATAAACTGTAGAAGGCCTGTAAACAAAGTTAATGTCATGTAATATTCGTACTCAACGAACGAATGAATGTATATCGTCACCTTAGTGCAAAATCTCAATAAGTGCAATTTTTCACAAAATCACTTTTTTTTGCTGAAAATGACCTCTAATGTATAGATACATGTCCTAAAAAAGTCTAAGACTCGGATTCCAGTTAAAAAAAACATAATGTGATAATTGAAGTGAACAATTTCTTTGGTGCAAAAAGTCAATAAGTACATGTATTTACTTCTTGCACTGACATTTTTTTTTTAATTTGATATAACAAATTGGTGCAAAAAGTTGATAAGTGCACTTATCTTCTTCTTGCACCTAAATATTTTCCAGTTGCAATAAAATTATTTGGTGCAAGAATATGAATTATGGTATAAGCAATTAAAGTCATCACCAATGACATCCCAAAAGACTTCATTAGGATGTTAGTCAGTGTGATGATGTCATATGTGATATATAATTCATATTCATATGCATAAGTTATATAATTCGTTGTAACCAGAAGGATGAATTTTTCAAGTCATCAAAATACCTATTTGAATACTGAAGAATAGAACTAGGTCAGCATTATCCTTTACACAATATATTATTTTTTACAATTTGTGTGTATTATTATAAATCAGCTTGTGAGCACTTTCAAATGTTACGGATAAACTTTTTGCTTATGCCACTGATCTGATGATGTCGGGCTGAACTTTTAGGGCATAATGGTTTCCTAGGGATAATAAATAATGCAACTAATGTGGCGATGATAATCATTAGTATTGATAATAATGTTTTTCATTTACCAGTAAGAGGTCTGAGTAATACAGCTTAAAAATACTTTTTTATAGTATTGTATATACAGGACAATTTGTATTAATTACAAAAATATTACAAGTTGATAAAAAATCAGGATGCATTTTTACAATGGGAAGTGGTATTTTAATTTATAGTTCCACCATTATACGTGACAAGTGCCAGTATTTTATGTTTGATCACCACTCACAAAATGAGGCTGGAATGCCAGCGTCAGATGGCTCTGCTGTGCTTACTATTCATGAAAACTGAAATGCATTATGTTTATTCATACGCCACTTATCAGCATCACTTGATAAAGCAAAAGACATCCCTTTTGAAATTTTAAAAGTTAATGCCATACACAGATATTTTTGACTCAGACATTGACGGGTTTTCAGATGTCAGTGATGGTGATCTTACATGCCATCTTTACATGATACAATAGGATATTTCCAAAATATCTAGTGTTTCAAGTCAGAAGTTTGTCTTTGATGTCTTCAAGCAGTAAGACAAGTAGTATTCCAGATATAACTCAGACTAATAATAATTTAAATGACAGTTCTGCATTAATTGACTCGATTAACATTGAAATATTCAGTACTAATGACAGTGATGATGACCCAAACAGTATCACACAATTGCCAGTCATGAATGACCAGACAGGTTTGGTAGCATTAGTCAGAGACCAGTTTAATGTGACACAGCATAATTGTCCTTCTGTTTCCCCAGTGTCTGTTCAGGGTGACAGTATCAGTATGGTGTGTCACAGCAGAATGGTTTGTCATTATTCCAGGGTCTGGTTTGGTTGATGTTGACCAGATGGATGTGACACAGCAGAATGGTCCATCAGTAAACCCGGTGTCTGTTCCGGTTGGCAGTGACCAATCCTGTGTGTCACAGCAGAGTGGTCATTAAGTAAGCTCAGTATCAGTTCCAGTCCAGTCTGGTGTGTCACAGCAGAATGTTGACCCAGTGTTGGTTACAGTTACCAAAGACAAATCTGGTGAGTCTCAGCAGAATGTTGGCCCTGTGTCGGCTACAGTTTGCAGTGACCAGTTTAGTATGTCACAGCAGAATGTTGGCCCCATCATCGGTTTCAGTTGGAAATTACCAGTCTGGTGTGTCATAGCAGAATGTTGGCCATGTGTCGGCTACAGTTTGCAGTGACCAGTCTAGTATGTCACAGCAGAATGTTGGCCCATCATCGGTTTCAGTTGGAAATGACCAGTCTAGTGTGTCACAGCAAAATGTTCGCCCAGTATCAGTTACATTTGGTAATAACCTATCTGTTGAGTCACAAGAAAATGGTCCAAGTACTCCACTGTCAGTTCTGGTTGGCACAGACCAGTCTGATGTGTCACAGCATAATAATTATTGTCCTCCAGTTGGCTCCGTGTCTGTTCCGATTAGCAGTGATCAGTCTGGTGTGTCACAGCAGACTGATCAATGTGCCTCTCCACTGTCTGATAGGTTTGGCAGTGATGAGTAAGGCTCCAACGTTTACAAATTTTTGTACCATGAAAAACGAAACCGTTTAAACGTTGTTTATATCATACAAACCTTGTAGAAAATTAATGTGACAAGTTTTACTAAACTTTGTAAGTTGTAAATAACAACCGACATACACTTACTGACAAGATCATTCTGAGCTTGGTGTCATTATGATGCAGGAGAATTTTTAAAAGTGGTCAACTTTTTCAAGAATGAAGACAACTTGAGTGTATATTCTATTTTAAAGATGAAGTAAACCCTTATTTAACCATTAACCACTAAAATAAATAAAAATGAAGTTAAAGTAAGTTTATAAGTAGTAAAGTTCACTAAATACAAGATAATACTAGTGACGATCCGATAATGACCCCATGAACATTCTCAAAAGGGATCAGATGACCCTTGGTTTTCAAAAGCTATTGAAATCCCAGGACATCGCGGAAACCCATAACAAAGCGAGTTTTTTTTATACCTTAACAATGTAAATTACATATTAAAGTACAATTGTGTACTTAGTGGTTTAAATAAAATAAATATTTTCTAAGTGTATCGTTTCCGATTTTCAGTAAATATTTTGCCGCCTTTACAATTAACTGATTGTTGCATGAAAAATTTGTTATATCCCGACAGACTGAATGTTACCGGTGCAGACATATCCAGTTTCTGTATGAAACAAAACATCCTATAATAATGTATTTTATATTTGAAACCTGGTGAATTATAAGATAGTTTAGACATTGTTATAATAAAAAATTATTTTGGTGCGGACAGCAATAAATATCGATGCGGTTCTTAGAATATTTACTTAACAAACACAAATGCTTTGATACTTATTATAGTTTTATATAAGCATGTTTTTCGGGATATGATGACAGGAACCCACATTAATGAGCAGGCACTATTGGAGACAGTCATAAAACGACAGTGATTTTCCAAAAGTCATTTTGAAACTACATTTGTAAATTAATTTAAAAGATTTTTCTTCTCTTGATAAAAAAGTAGGACTTAGCTGGGAAGATTTGAATCTTTGAATTTTTCATTTTTAATAATTTTTTTTAAATGTATTAACATATATTATTGTTAAAATAATACTTTTGCCAGTGTGATTTCAAAAAAATAAAAAACTGTTTCATGATTTTTTTTGTTTCATGATGCTTATTATCATAAAGCTTTGTAAGAGCCTATAACTTTCCCTAAGCTGGCTAATAAACATCTACAAGTAAGGTTCTGGTGTGAAATCTTTTTCAAGTTTTTTAAATAATATGTTTGTTAATTCGAAGCTGTTGAATTAAAATAGAATTTACAATCCATATATTTTTCTTC